>JAVJIF010010089.1:0-182747 GCA_038442645.1 Agave tequilana | reverse complement strand
TGAATTCACTCTCACAATAATTCTATCCCTATCACTGAGTAACAGCAATAAATAGCAGTCTATTGGTATCCTCAAAATTAACTAATATACAGACACCAAGATCACAAGTAAGGAATGGAAACATCCTTAAAACTAGATTCAACCAACTATAATCAAGTTCATAGCTAAAGAGGGTAACGTCCTCAATCCATAGAAATCTATCAGCAGCAGTCAGATAGAGTTAGTCGACTAGGGTAGGAGCAAGTCGACTAGGGTAGGTGTAAGTCGACTATAGGAAAAGGGTAAGTCGACTATTACAGATTACAATCAACAAACAGAGAGAGTCGACAATATTTCTGAATGGTCACCAAGTCGACTAGAGGGCTATGGTAAGTCGACTAATAGGGGTATTAGTTGACTAATAAAAGGGGAAAGTCGACTAATAACCCTGCCTGTGAGTATGAATAAGGCTCTAAAAAAATTCCTACAATACCAAAAATGGTGTATATACACTGTATCATCAAGATATGTCACCAAGCAATATGACTGAAAATCACTTCACATAGTATAGCTCTCTAACCTCTTTCAATGATCCATCAACCTCAAAATTAACATATGTATTCATTCTAGGACTTATCACAGCTATATTAGTAACAAGGTGAAGAGAGTCTACGGTATATCAATACTACGCCTAAGCCAATAATGACAAACAAACTGACCCTGATACACACTCATATCAAATACACAGATAAGTGAACAATCTATAATGTCTCATGAAATGATACAACGAGTCAAGCTGGTAAAATATAACAGAAACTCACATGAGATAATACGAATAATACACAATAACGATAAAGAAGAAATTGACATAAGAACAAACACTTACATGAAATGACGCAGTTTTGGAATCGAATCGCGATCTGGTCTTCACTGTACAAACCGGTATTGATCTACGGCTCATCCCATAGATCGGTCTTCAAATCACCATTGTATTGGGTCCACAACGAGCATGAATTCGAATCGGGTCTGGGTCTTTTGCAACTGGTCCGAATCTCACCAAACGGATCCGAAATACTAGGCATGCCCTTGCTCACTACCCAATGAAATTTCCTCCAAATGGTTTCAAATGTGATAAACCTTAATTATTAATTCCCAAGCATATACCAAGCACCATACCACTCCATTCCTCACGCTACATTCACAGCACTCAAAAAAGTGTAAAAACACACATATCTTTCACAGCACAAGGAAATGAAGCACACACATATTTAACAGCTCAAAAACATGAAAACACATATTAAATAATTAAATAATTAACACATTATTAACACCCAACCACAAAACATTTACAGGGAGGAGGGAAAATACTCACGCGTAGTGGAGGGCACGACGTGGAAAGTCGAAGATGCCGGAGAACGGGCTGCCGGAGAGAGGAGATCGCGCTCCGAGGCCATGGCTGTGCCGCTGGCTGCGTGGAGCTGTCGTGCGCCGAGGGAGGAGTGCGGCAGGGAGAGGGGAGCTGCAGCGGGGTTGCTGGTGTTGTTGCGCACAGGGGGGGGGAATCGGGCTGCGCGTGCGCGCGCGCAGGGAGGAGGTGCTTCCTGCGGCCATCCGCTGCTGGAGCTGCTATTGTGCTTGGGCGCTGGTCCTGCAAGGGGAGGAGCACGTCATGCTGGGGTGCTGGATGGGGGTGTGGGGTGTTGCCGAGCTGTTGTTGCTGTGCTGGATCTGCAGGGGGGCGGCTGTGAAGAGGGGGTTGGGGATTAGGGAAGAGATTAGGTTTAGGTTAAGGATTAAGAAGAGATTATATAGGATGGGTTATTGGTTAGCGGGTAGCGGGTTAGGATCCAAATAGGTAAATGGGTAATAGGATGTATAATGGGTAATGTGTTAAGGGTTGAAAAGATAATGGTATATAAACCAAAGGAAAGAAGAAATAATGCTACTACTAATTAAAGAACAAATAATAATATTAAATAATTAACACTAATAACAGCAACAATAATAATAATCACTACTAATATTAATTAGTATAATAATAATTTAGAAGTGTAGTAGAAATATTAATTAATATTGATCATAAGAATAACAATTAGAAATAATAGAGCTAGTAGTTTTTACTAATAATAATTATGACCTATACATGTAAAAAAAATGAAATTATGAGGTACAACAATAATTTAATAAATAATAATAACCATAGCAATGACAAAAATTACTAGTTAGCAATTAAAATGCTAATAATTCAAATGGTAAATATAAAATG
This sequence comes from Agave tequilana, assembly GCA_038442645.1. Taxonomy (NCBI): domain Eukaryota; kingdom Viridiplantae; phylum Streptophyta; class Magnoliopsida; order Asparagales; family Asparagaceae; genus Agave; species Agave tequilana. The sequence goes on along the minus strand of JAVJIF010010089.1, from coordinate 180,502 downwards.
CCAAATTACCAGTTACTAGCTCAAAAATAATTTTCATATTTAATAATAATAATCACAAGAAGAAGAGTAATAAATTAAGTTGATAAAAAATAATCTGTAAATCAAAATAAATACTTTAGGAAAATAAAATACAATATTTCCAACTAGGGACCTTACAACACCACTTGATAAAACACCCTTTGCCAAATGTGTACAACTCTTCTTACACCAAGAAGACAACACCTTATACAACTTCTCTTCTATACCAAGAAGACGCTCTTGTACAATTCTTCTCTTTGAGTGATTACAATCAATCTTATAAGCCTTGAGATGTATGTGATCGTGAATAAGGACTCTTATAGGTGGACTCTCAGAATTCTTCACTAGAGCATTCAAATCCGTCTGAAGAAATGAAAGTGGAACTAGTTTTCTGAAAACAGATTTTTTCAACAGAGTTTGGACAGAAAAACTAATGATTTTAATTGGTGTATTTAGCCTAGAATAATATCCCTATTTATAAATGAAACCTATGGTCAGTTTGGACAGTTATCAGGACAAATTTGAATATCAAAACGTTGGATAAACACCTGAAAACCAATAAGTGTTTAACAGTCAGAAACTGTTATAAGTCGACTAGGGTAGGGAGTAAGTCGACTAGTATAGGCATTTTTTACTAAGTTAGTCAACTAGCAGAAGGGATTAGTCGACTATAAATATATGATACAGATATGCAAGTCTCTGGAAACACTATCAGTCAACCAGTAGAAATTATTAGTCGACTACAACATGGATTAGTCGACTAATAATGTTGATAAGTCGACTAATGCTGCTAACTTTCAAGAAACAGAAAGTTGATATCTTTTCAGAATAAGACTTAGTCGACTATAGAACTTTGATAAGTCGACTAGAAATCTAATTAGTCGACTACAGAAAGGTTCAAGTCTACTAATATGAAGGGCCAAGTCTACTAATAGGACTATTTTGTGTGTGATCAAGGCTTTTAACAGTTATCTAAAAATAAACAAAAATAGTACAAATTACATTTGCTATCATCAAAAAAGTTCCAACATAATTGAGACCCACGTTTGGGGTTGGTGAGGCCCGCGTCGGGCGGGTTAAGCCCAGCGTTTGGGCTCAGGTCCGCATTTACAGAGGAGAGAGAAGGAGTGGAGGAAGATATTTTAGGGGGAATCTGTGGAGAAGAAAAATTTGGGAAAAAGAAAAAGAAAAGAAAAAGGAAAAAAGAAAGAAAAGGAGTGGAGGAAAAAAAAGAAAATAAAGAAAAAAGAAAAAATATTTGGATATAAACTTCGGATCCAGGAAAACACTGAAAACACCAGAAATGTTGAAAAAATAAAGTAACTCAAAAAGGTCCCCTAAAATTCTCAAAATTAAAAAATATTATATTGAGGTATATATTGAAATCAGATTTAATAAAATCAATTCTGTTTCATATTAAAAAAATCTTGAAATCAACTAGTGATACCGGTCGATACCAAATCCGATCGAATTTTGATAATTTTAGAAAAATTCACAAAAAAATGTATTCAGATAGAAAATGTGATCCTGAGGAACAATTTAAAAGCAGATTTTAGAAATTCAACTCTATTTGTAAATTAAAAATCCGAGAATCAATTGGCGACACCAGTCGATATCGATTTTGAACTTTTGCAATTTAATTTTAAAAAATTCTAAAAAATCATGAAAATCTAAAATATAGGAAAATAGTCTTTGAAGCTGAAACTGATTAAATCTGACTACCAGAAGGATCAAATCAAGTTAAACACTAAGATCGGGTCCTCAGTTCAGATTAAGGCTGACTCTGAGTCTGAAAATTCGGATCCGATACCAAATGATGATATAAATAATCATAAAATAAAAATAAATAGAAGGAGATAAATATAAAGATACGATTAAAAAATCAGAATACGTATCTAGGTACGTACTCCAGGAACGGGGCGTACAGAAGCACTGTCCCCTCCAGCAGATTCACAAGATCCAAATGCATCAGCAACTGGTTCGATACCACGTGGAGCCTTACCTCCATCCCATACGCGCGCCCTCAGGCCAAGATCAACAGGTCATCAAGTGTTACTGTCATGTTTTGAAACTGACCAGCTCCAGCTACTTGATCCACATTGTAAGTGCAAGAATGTTGTAGGTATAGCCTCCACTTCAGGGGCATATGATAGCGTCCCACAACATGTCTGCACTCATGAAAGCATCCGATCCGTTGATCTCAGGGGAGATTAGTCAGAATTGACGAAGGAAAACAACGAGAGCGAGGTGACGAAGCCTTGGATGCCATGAATCACGATCTTTCTGTCATCGAGGAGGTGGGGGCAGGCGATCTCGACACCGTCGACAGAGATCTTGGTGGTTGTGGAATTCGATCCGATGGTGGTGGAGGTGACGATGAGGCAGCAGCTGGAGGAGGCAATCTCGAGCTTGGTGCTCGAAGGTGAGCTTCAAGAGGTCGAGGGCGGGGAAGATGTCAGGGACAAGGTACTACTTGAGGAGGCGGGCGAACGAGCAGGTGGGGCTGTGCCTCAGAATTCTCTTTGGAGGTGACAGTTTTCATCGGGTTTTTCCCCAATTGAGAAACGTAGTCAAGTGTCACCGTTAGCACCCAACAGTCAGGCCACATGTCATCACTGTAACAGTTCTTGTAATATCCCTAATCTAAACTATCGTATTTTATTTTCTTCAAGTATTTATTTATTTACTGAGTATTTTTATCAAGTTGATTTATTATTTTCCTAAGATTATTATTATTAAGTATGAAAATTATTTTTGAGACAGTAGATGGTAATTTGACATTTTATATTTTCCATTATGATTATTATTTATTGTTAAAGTATTATTATTCCATTGTTAGTATTCAGTAATTATTATTGGGATTGGTATTACTTATTTATTTTAATATTTGTATTGATACTAATCTTGGTGGTGGTGGTGGTGTTCTTGTTTAGCCTCTCACCCTATTTCCTATTTACCCATTTGTGATTCCATAACCCGTTATACCGATTTCCCTATTTCTTGGTGAACCCAATACTTAACCTAATTGGATCCTAACCCGGTTGCCTAGACCCAATACCATCTATATATATAATCCTATCTACACCAAAACCCTAAACCTAGTGATTAACCTAAACCTAATCTCTCCCAACCTCATCAGCCGCACAATACCATCTCCTCCTCCCCAACAACAACAGCCAACCCCCTCCTTGATCTGGCTCCTCCTGTTGGCGCGATTTACTCTCAGCCGAGCAACAGGCCGCCACCATCCCACAGACAGCACCCCTTTTCCCCCTTCTCTCCATCTGCAGCAGGCCATGACTCCAGCAGATCCAGCAGCACCTGGCGTGCCTCCAACCAGCAGGCCCCCTGCCCAGACCTGCAGCTGCACCTCCTCCATCTCCTCTGCGCAGCAAGCGACCAACAGCAGACACAACAGATTCAGCGGCAGCAACAGATCTGGACAGCCCCTCGTCCAGATCTGCGCAACACCTCCGACGAGCACCAGATCCCCTCCACAGCGACTCGGCAACACCGCCAGCAGGCCAGCCAAGTTCCCCAGCAGACCGGACAGCAACCAACAGCCACCGACAACCAAAACAGCGAGGAACAGCCCAAATCTGTAGCAGATCCAGATCTGCGCAAGTTCGGGCGAGCTGGTCGTTCTCCTGATCTACGTCAGACCTTCGTCGGAGACCAGCGCGGTGACCTTCTCCAGTGTCTTGGCCACCCTCCCATGCAGTCCGTTGGCGAGGAACGACACCACAGCGACCGCGGTAGCGACTCGCCCGGCGACGCGCACAGCAGATCCAGAACCAGACCAGCAGCACAGGCAGCGAGCGAGCGGCGATTCCAGGCCCTTCCGGCGAGCGCGAGATCCCCAGATTGCAGCCAGGTCTTCCCCAGGACCCTGGCTACCGTCCTATGCAGTTCGACAGCGAAGAACGGCGCCACGACGACCGTAACAGCGACTCGCCCGGTAACGTGCAGATTCCCCAATGTGAGTGTTTACTCCTTTCGGTTCCGTTTCTTTATATGTATTGATTCTATTTTGATTCAATTGAGTACATAGAATAATAGGGGCATTGTGTATGTTGATGTGTGCGAGAGAGGAGACTTATACATATTTTATTGTGTGGGAGATTAGGCGTTGTAGTGCCTCTGTCCTCTGTTCTGGCAGGAGCTAGTCGACTTACCCATATCTATTAGTCGACTAATCCATATATTAGTCGACTATATCCAGACCCCTAGTCGACTAATTATGTGACCTGGAAGTGTGTAACATCTTGTATCTGTATCAGTCGACTTGGTTTACCTGTACAGTCGACTTTCCTTGCCCCTAGTCGACTTGGACTACCTCTCCAGTCGACTAAGTTGGTTCTGATTGTTTTGTATAGACACCTGATGGATGGTAGACCTTACCTATGAGTTGTGTTATGAGTATAGATGGTGTTCATGACTTTGAGAGATGGATATTGGATGGAATGACTTGATCAATAGAACTTAGATGCATGTACATGTTATGGTACCTAGTATCAAGATATCATGATGGAATTTGGATGCATGTATATGATATGTTGTGGTACCGTGTTGGGACATCATAATTGATACTTATAGAAGAGGGAATTGTGAAGTCTTATGAATCAGATATAGATGTCAGAGTGAGTAGACTAGTACTGATGATGGACATACGTTTTAACAACAACTATTGCATCTGATTACTCGATGTGTATTGGTATTAGAGGATCAAGTAACCATTGGAATATGAGTTGGTTGTGATGACTTGGATCTGTAGTTGAGTTTATGAGATTTGTTGATGATATGTCATTGATGTTAAGTGTCAGTAGTAGCTATTCTATATTGCAGTATATGAGGACATATCAGATATGACTGGATTAGTTGAGCTGTGTCTTAGATTGATATTGAGTTAGAGGTTATCCAGAATCTATGTTCCTTATATTAGAGCCTGACTTGTTTTGAGATGAGATTGACGTTGTTGGCAATTGAGATTCATCAGATGATATGTGTTGATGTTAAGTATCAGTAGTAACTATGCTTTATTGTAGTTGATCGAGGATATATTGGATGTGATCTTTCTTTACTAAAAGATTATGACGATTGGATTGATGCATGAACTTATTCAGAGTTGGACTGAACTTGTGTTATAGATGATATTGGATTTACATTCTTTATGGTTAAACCTGATATGCATTAAGATGAGCTTGATATATTTCAAGTAGAATACTTTCCAGACTTGATATTCATTTATTGGTAATGATTTAAGTGATGATTCATTTGGGTATTGATGATGGACTTGTTATGATATAGGAGAGGATTTCTTGATACATGGATCAGTGTATAGACTTAGTTAGAATTTGAATTGATCTGGGATTCATGTTATTTACATTGGAGATTGATCAGTAGTTAGATGTGATCATCTTAGTTGAGTTGTGATTTAGAAATATCGATGATTTGGAGGAATGAGTTGAATACATACATTGCTTGGATTATTCTGTTCATGACAGTAGGTTGTTACTCATCTTGGATAATCTTGTTTTACCTGTGAAACCTGACTGATTATTCTTTATATATATATCTACCTGATACTCTTGTCCATGTTACTTAATTGATGGGAAAATATTATACACACGGTAACAACACTCGCATGTTCACTTGTTATATATTCCTGTTATACCGGTATCATGTTCCTTGATATTTTATACTCCTGTTATTCTGGTACCCTGACTTTCACATGTTGATATTGTTACCGTGATTACCACTGAGTCATCCCAGAGATTTAAGTAACATGTATACTAAATAATCTTGATAAACTAAAACATGATAACAAACAACTTGCACTGGGATTGGGGAGATTGATGGAGGAGACAGCGTCCGTATTTTGGGTGGACCTAGGATTTAGGTTGCGCAGCCGAAAGAGGGTTCCACTCTAGGGTTCCCGTGGGGGTGACTGGCACCCCGTCATGTTTCCTGTTATACATGTTATACATGTACCTGTTCCTGTTTACATGTTCCTGACTACCTTGCGGTAGGTCCTGGTTCAGCGCCAGGAGTCTGGGCCGTGGTCCCGGGTATGCACGGGACCCACCTAAAGCATGGACAATGTCTCCAACCGATCAGTTTCAATAATTTAGGGCATCGATTGGCATGTGTGGTAGGCGTAGTATGGGATGCGTTATTATGTGTGACAATTGGTGTTCGCTGACATAATTAATAATAAACTGTTGATACTTTGTGACTGACCGTAATCACCTGATTGTATATTTATATATCACTATGTTAGACCCATGATTGTAACCAGGACCAGACTTATGACCAGACTTGGATACCAACCTAGTGACATGTGATAGTTACACATCTAGATATCTGTTGTTTGCTACAATTGCTTTATTTGTCTTGTACATGTACTCTTATTCTTGCTATCTTTATTCGTGTTGCTTTCATGTATATTATTGTTCAGTTATTCATCTTGTTATTTAGTCTCTTATATTTGCAGTTGTTCTTATTATTATTTATGCACATTGTTCTTCTGCACGAGCTGTTTCCCCTTTACACACACACTCATTATGGTCGCGTTCTGACGACCCTGGGTTTGCACGTCCAGCTATTAGACGGTTGGTTTCCTTTGTGCAGGTGTTCATTGAGGCCGTATGCTTCGCGAATAGCTGGAGCTTCTTCCTATTCTATTCTGATACTCTTATCTTTTTAGCTTTCATATTACTTCCTGATTCTTGTCATATCAGCTCAGTTCTTATTCCATTCACTATTCTAGCTCTTGATTCATATGATATCATGTGTGGTTGACTATATGTATTATTGCAGTGATCGATGATTATTTTAGTTCTGATTTATAGCTTGTTCAGGTTACAATTGAGGCTTAGCGTGTACACGTGGGGTATTTTCCTCGCGTATATGCGTCGCCATAACGTCTCTGTATCTATAGGATTGGGGCGTTACAGTTCTATACCGCTGGCAGCTCATACTGAGGGCCCACACTGCCAGCAGAACACATCTGAATCAAGGCATGCATGTATACTTTCATTTGAACATAAAAAAATAATCAATATCACGCATCTCGAGATCAATCATACATATCAGAACTGACTACCTTCTTAGAACTACCCACATTCAATCATACAATCATACAAATAATGCACACATGTATACATCAATTCTACTGACCATCCTAATTTTGAAACAAACTATTCTAGATAACATCCCTAGGCCTACACTTTCTTAGGCCTACAGCTGAACTCTACGTCTTATTCTAGCTTGAGCTCTGATACTAACTGTAACGGTCCCAATTTTTGATTAAGTAATTCGGTAATTAAAAACTGAGACCGTTATACTCATCATATTACCCAGCTTATTGTATATGCGTGTGACTCACACACATGAATTAAATCTAATTTTTCACACAGTTTTACACATATTTGGGATGGAGAAGACTACTGGAGGACTCTTGAACTTTTTGAGGATGCATGTCAATTTGTTCATTGACTGTTTAGTACGTTGAATTCCCTCTCATTATCAGAGATGTGATCTTTATTGATTTTGTTACATGGAAGGTCATGGGTAGGGGTGGCCAATGGGGCGGGTCGACCCGCGTCGACCCGCCCCGCCCCGCAGTGTGCGACTCGTTGGAGTCGCACAGTACGGGTTATGGGTCAACCCGCACCTGCCCCGTTTAGGGGCGGGTCAGAACGGGTTGACCCGTCCCGTTTAAACGGGACGAATCGGATTCGTCCCGTGACGAATCACGGGACGAATCGGGTCGGGAAAAATTTCCCCGACCCCCTTCTTTTTTTTTTTTTTTAGTCCAATATTTTATATTACCGTTAGAGAGGAAAATTACTCTGCGGCCCCAAGATTCGATTTTAATTTTTTAAAACCCTAAACGGCTCAGCCGTTAGGGGTGAAAAAGAGGGTGCCACATCTTTTTCACCCCAACGGCTCAAAAATGAGCCGTTGGCCAATTGGATCCCTTAAAAAAAAAAAAAACTTCTAACCTCTATAAATACCCTCCACTCTCATTCATTTTCATCTCACTTCACCTCAACCCTCTCTCTTCTATTATAAATCATTCTTATTCTCTTATAATTACAAATCTCTACCAACTTCCAGTCTAGTCTAATGGAGCCCAACTGGAGTACTGGTGTACCTCATCCGAAAAACTTGTAATTATACGAGATGAGTTTTATGTATATTATATGTGATGAGCAGATTGGTATATGATTTTTTCATATTAATAAAATAATTTACCTTACAAAAAAACTTGTAATTAGTGAATATCAATTCTATTTTTTTTATAATTTTAAACATTTTTTTAAATTTTTTCCCTCTTTTTTTACTATTTTTTTTCCTAATTTCTTTATAACTTTAAATTTAAAAATTTAAGAAATTTCGAATTAAAAAAAAATTAAAAATTGCCGAGACGGGTCCAACCCGTCTCGGCGAATCGGGTAACGAATCGGGTCAGGAGACCAATTCGTTACCCGGGTTTCAACCCGTCTCGTCGAATCCGTGACGAGACGGATCCAACCCGTCTAGTCACGAATTTGTTAGCCTGACGGGACGAATCAACCCGATTCGTCCCGTTGGCCACCCCTAGTCAGGGGTGAGTGGTGAGACTTGAGGTGATGTGATTGCCCAATTTTGTCATGAGAGAGAAAAAATGGTTGAGGCTCCAATTTTCCAAACTCAAAAAGGAGATTCACGCGGTCTTGCAAAGACAAGTAGTGAAAGATTGGGCTAAAATTCACTAAAATAACATGAAGTTTCAATCGTTTTAAAAATATATATATATCATGAACTTCAAAATTACAATTCTGAGAGTCCATGGTGTTTTTTTTCCCTTTCAAAACCACAGAAAGTTGAAAATATTTTAAGATACTAACAGTATTATTACCTCTCCAAATAGTATCATAAAACTTTTTATTTCTTGACAAAAAGCCACTTCAAAAGAAGTCTCTAACTGAGACCCATCCATCTCAACCGAGAATGCAATTAGGGAGTTAACAGGAACTCCAAAATATTATTTATGGTACTCAAATTTTAGCACGCTTAAGTTTTTATTTCTTATTTTTTTGTGTAATTGCTTTTATGTTATGTCTTGAGTTTCTTTTATACAAAATCTGTTACACAACACATAGCTAAATACTCGACGGGAGACTAATCTCACTTATCAATTGTTACGGTTTTAAATTAAATAATATTTTGAATTATTCTTTTGACTCTCATCCAAAGACATTAATGAGACTGATTGAAATCTTATGTCGACAACCGATTATTTATTTTGAATTACACGTATATTATTTATTTTAAGGAACATAGTACATAAAAGTTGTTGGAAACTCAGAATTAACCAAGTGAGTTTTTGAGAAAATTTGAGTTAAATTGTAGCAGGACCCACTGCTCGAAACGCACCGGAGATAGTTGAAATGTGTACTCCTTCTATTGGGGATGAACGTGATATATTTAATGTTTAATTATGTTTCTGAATGAATGAAATATTCAAGTTGGAAGTTGACCAAAAATAAGAGATAAATGAGATTAAAAAGTGTGAAAACTCTTTAGTCCCACATCGAAAGTGGTAAACGAATTTGTCTGTTCCGCGAACAGATGTCTCTGTTCGGAATGGTTGCCCTCGTTCCAATTGAATGGATGTGTCTATTGGGGGACAACCGGTTTCGGCCGAATGGATGTGTTTCTTCGGTGAAAGAATGTGTCTGGTCAGAATAGTTGTGTCCGTTCCAACTGAATGTATCTATTCGGAATGGTTGTGCCCATTCTAATCGAATAGATATGTCTATTCCGAAAGGCTTCCTCTAAATTTCTATATAAACGGCAGAATTTCACTCCAGAACTCACAACTCCGACAACTGGGAATTCTAAAACTCAATCAACTACAATGAATAAATTAAGTTCTTTAAAGAGGATTCTTTAAAATCCTGTTCAGATTTCAGAATTGTGTCTGAAATTTGACTTTTTTTTCCTGTGTCCTTTTATCTACTTTCAGTCATGTAGAAGGTAAGGGTCAACTTTGGTTAGACTATACGTTATTTTACAAAGTGTTGCACATAACACATGAAAGAGTGTTGTACATAACACATGAAAGAGTGTTGTAACTTGGGAGACAAGCGTTCATTATCTCTTATGCACCGTAGCGGATAACGTAATTGTCATAAGATGATTCGCTTTACATGTATCTCATTTAAAACCTAGTTTTATTTTGTTACCCTATCCATTTATACTAACGCTCAGTGTTGTAGGAATTATTGAATTTCAATATATTCTCTATTGCTTATGTGAACTAATGTTCTTATTGCAGGAATTATACTGAATAAAGTATTCATATTAGAATATTTATTTTAATAAATAGTATTACTTGATAAATTATTATTGAATTATTTATCTTGCTGATTTTTTATTAATACGAGACTGACTAAATACCAGTCTGATTGGTGTTTAAGGAAGTAAATTGAAATGTGATTCTGTAATTAAGAAATGTTCAATTAAACGGAAAACCTCCCACTTGATTTTCACTGACCTGGCCGATTAGACCGGTTGATCTTGTTCTTGAATTGGATTGTCAGGTACAACAATCTTTTGACAATTATGTATTGAAATTGCCAACTTCTACTCTGCTTAAATTGTAAAAAATATCTGATACTCTTCAAGAGAGTATCAGTGGGACACTACGAGTGCCGAACTAGTACTAAGAAGTTCAACGTAGGACATTTTCTTGTGCACTTAATGGTGTATAGTAAGACTGTGATCAGTCGAAATCATAAGTATGTTTATAACATACAAAGTCAAGGTTGAGAATTAACTCAACAAAATATAAAATTCTAAAATTCGATCGAGGCAAAAAATATGAATCAAATGAATTCAGTGACTTGTGTGCTAATTTTGATATAATCCACTAAATCATAGCACCATACATTTCTCAGTAGAATGAGATTGTTGAAAGAAAGAATAAAATTTTAAAGAGATGTGCAATTCTATGCTCGTAAGTTCTGTATCACCATAGAACTTGGGGGGGGACCCTATTAACCGCAGCTCATGGTACCCCACAAAAAACTTGGTCTTATACCATTTAGTTATGACATGGAAGCCTCCTTTCTACCTTTACCTCAAAATGTGGGGGTGTCTTGCAAAAGTACCAGCGTACTTTCTAAGAAGACTAAGTTGGAATCTAAAATGGTGGACTGCATTTTCATAGGTTATGCCTTGAATAACAATACCTAAAATTTTCTGATACACAAATCAGAAATACCGGATATTCATATAAATATGATTATCGAATTAAGAGATGATGTGATTTTTAAAGACGTCTTTTCGTAAAAATAGAAAATGACAAGACTTCTGAGAATTAACACATCAAACAACCTCCAGAGACAAAGAGCCCAGTGAACTGACAATTGATGCAGAAGTTAAACTAAGAAGGAATAAGAGATCGAGAATCTTTGAATTCTTTAATCCAAACTTCATAGCATTTGAGCTTGAAAGCGAGCCTCAAATATTTATGGAGGCTACGTCTACACCAAAAGTACAAATATTAAAAGAAGTTGAAACAGACTCCTAAACATTAGGATGAGAAGTTCGGTAGTGTCATAATCAAGGATGAATTCTCTATTAACGAACGCGACAAATGTGTTTAAACTAAAACAGTTGAAAATACAAATATCATTGTATATCTCTTTGTAGACATGTTGATCCCGGGACTAATATTGAAGTTATTAAGTCCACTAAAATGATGTTATTCAACAACTTTGATATGAAATTTGAGTGTTGCTGATGTAATTTTAAAAATTAAAATTACTAGAACACCAGATGGAATCAATTTATCTCAGTCATATTACGTGGACAAGATGATAGAAAATTTAAGGAACATTGAATCAAAAGAATACAAATTATTTTCTCCCACACATCCACCTTCGAAAGAATACATGAGCTGAAAAGTGACAGTTGGAGTATTATCAAATCATCAAAAGTCTAATGTATTTAATAAATTATACTAGACTCGATATAGCTTACACTGTAAGCAAATTGAGTGGGTATACTAATATCTTAGTGACGATTATTGGACTGCCTACTGCGAGTAGTGGGCTACTTGAAGAATACCAAAGAGTATGCCTTGAAATATAGAAATATCCACTTGAAGGGTATAATGGTGCAAACTGGATTGCAGATTTCTCGTAATCAAAATCAACTAGCGGATACATCTTTACTCTCGGAGGCGCGACCATATCTTGAAAATCCTCCAAACAAACCTGCATAGCTCATTCCACAATGAAATCAGAATTTATAGCCTTATAAGTAGAGTGGCTTCGACAATTGGGAGGAAATACCTTTATGGCCTAAGTGAGTGACCATCATTTGCATTCACTACGACAACCAATCAATGATTTTAGGGTACAAAATTTTGTATATAATGGTAAGTTTAGACACATCCGTTAAATATATAATACGTTAGACAGTTGCTCTCAAATAGAATTATCTTAGTTACTTTGTGACATCAAAAGATAACTTAGCGGATCCGTTCACTAAAGGTTTGAGTGAGGAGCATATAAACTGCGCATCGAAGGGAATGACGCTAAAAGCCTAATCATACCGAGTCAGTTTAATAAAAATCTCACTTAGCGACTGGAGATCCCATAGACTAAGCTCAAGAGAAAAACTAATTATGATTGACTCTGCGAGTAAGCATTTAGAAGTTTGACACCAACCTAATTCTATAGTACACTCAAATGCTTTTTACAATTGAATTTACGATAAGCTAACTCTTTTAATGGTGCTTATAGCTTGTTATCAAAATAAGTGGGGTAGAGTAGACTACTCTTAATGGGACGATCATCTATGTGAGTGTAAAGGTGGGCCGACTATTTGAGAATCTCTGTGAAGACTATGATTCTTTAAACACACTCTTTGAAATCAAGAATGTCCAGAGCCGAAATAGACATAACCGAAATCAAAGTTGATTTTAAAAAGTTACTACATGAGGCCAGTTGACTTGGCTTACACAAAACAACCAACAGTTTAAGACCTAATTCACTGATTGGCCAGTAAGTCTGACAAGGGCGTCACTACGAAATATTTAAGACCTAGTTCACCTATCTTTAAGTAGTTTCTTTCCTACAGTGCATTTCAGTAGTGAGCCTGTCTCATAATATTTGTAATTTCTTGAATCTCCATTCATTGTGAAAGATTGTTTGAAACTTGGAATTAACTCAGTGAGTTTTTGGGAGAATTTGAGCTGAATTTTAGAGGGGACCCGCTGCTCGAAACCCACGAGAGATGGTTGGAATGTGTTCTTCTTCCATTGGGGATGAAATCACATGTTCAATTTCGTTTCCAAATGAATGAGATATTCAAGTCAAAAGTTAGCCTAAAATAAGAGCTAAATGGGACAAAAAATATAAAACTTTTTAATCCCACATTGGAAATAGCACACGAATGTGTCTGTTCGAAACGGTTGCGCCCGTTCCAACTGAATAGATGTGTCTGTTCGCATGCAATCAGTTTTGACTGAATGGATATGTCTGTTTGATGAACGGATGTGTTTGGTCGGATGGTTATGCCCGTTCCAACTAAACAGATGTGTCTGTTCAGAACGGTTCGCTCATTCCGATTGAATAGATGTGTCTACTCAAAAAGGCTTCCTCCTAATCTCTATATAAAGGTAAGAATTCCACTCCAAAACTCACAACTCCGATAACTGAGAATTTCAAAACTCAATCAAATATAATGAATAAATTAAGTTCTTTAAAGAAGATTCTAAGTCTTGCTCAGATTTCAGAATTGTGTCTGAATTCTGATTTTTAATCTTTGTCATTTTTCTTACTTTCGTTCAAGTGTAAGATACGGGTCAACTTTGATTCGACTGGACGTGATGTTGTAAAGTGCTGCACAGAACACATGAACGAGTATTGTATCTTGAGAGACTAACGCCCATTATCCCGTATGCACCGTAGCAGGGGACGTAATTGTCTTAAAGAGATTTGCTTTACGCGTATTTCACTTTAATATCTGATTTTATTTTGTTACTCTATCGTTTATACAAACGTTCAGTGTTGCAGAAATTATTGAATTCTAATATATTCTATCTATTGCCTATTTGAACTAATATTGTTATTGCAGGTATTATGATAAATAAAGTATTCATATTGAAAAATTTATTTTAATAAATATTATTGTTAGAGAAATTGTTGATGAATTATTTATCTTGCTAATTTATTACTAATATGAGACTGACTAATTACAGTCCGATAGGTGCCTAAGGAAGGGATTTGAAGAATAGTTTTGTAATTATGGAACGTTCAATTGAATAAAAAATCTTCAACCTGATTTTCACTGACCTGATCGATTGGACCGGTTGATGTTGATCTTGAATTGAATTGTCAAGTACAACAAAAGCAAAAGAATAAAACTTTACCCCATAATAGAATGAGAAGAGATGTATAAATTGTTAAATATCAGTGGATCTAAGTCTGACTGAAATTTCCCTTGTTGGGCAACATAAGTTAGCCTTTATTACTGCATTAAAAAGCATGACCACACATTGCTTTACAAGAGGTAATTGAACGTTGCTAATTGTATCTACATATTTATTCTACTATGCATAAACTGAATGATTAAGTGATGACTAGAGGGATGTTTGTCAGTCTACTGGCGAGAAGTCTTCAGCTATCTTCCAAATCTTAAAGAAGCTTCAAATGCAAGGTGTCTGTTTCATTTGCTTTCTGTCGTATTTTCATTTTTCTCAGTAGTCAGAGTCTAATTCGAATAATTCACAAGCAACCAATAAATGTCTAAAACCAGTTTCTCTCAAGAAAAATGTACACATCACTTTCTAATTTAGAATCAAATAAAAAGAGAGTAGGAAGAATGTCCCATAAATTTTTTTGGCCAATCAGAAATTTTTTTCCCCCCTCTCTTCCTTTCTTCTTCTTTTTCTGTTTAAGTAGTGTTTTTTGGAAATACGATTAAGACCAGTCATCTCAATACCCGATGTCGAATTAATCTCATTTCTTCTTTAAATTTAATCAAATTCATTAACTCATTCTGGCTGAAATAATTTTTCACTTTCACTGGATGACGAAGACATGTCTTAAAACACTTCTCTTCTCTCATTTGGGAGGATTTTACTCACTCTATTGGAAATTTTAATAGATCTGTTTTATAAGGATCTCGATGTGTTTTGTTACCTTCTAAAAATACATATATCACTGAATTTTTTTTTTTTTTTATCATGCTCTTCTGTAATATTGATAAATTCGATGATGATTAGCTACGATTCGCTCTTCAAAAAGAAAAATAAAATAAACGTTACTTATTTGAGCACTTAAAAATGATTGTATTTTTCAATCTCTAAACATCCATTTCACGGTGTTTTCACAGAGATGCTCTCAATAACTTCTCAGATTAGTCTTCTGCATACCATAGTCTGACTCCCTTGATTGAGAAATTTCGGGCATATTCTCATTGGGAAACTGTCGCCCCTAATGGAGATTCTGAAGCAAACTCAACGACTTATTGATATGCCTGGTGAAGATTGACTACATAAAAGAAATACTTAAGGATGAAGGGAAGTATGGGCTGGATTATAGCCTATTTAAATGGGTTCATGGTCTTGGGGCATAGGTAGAAACTTTTGGATCAACTATAATGCTAACTGTTTTCAGCCCATTCGCTTTCCGCTGTTTTCTCCTTCACGTTTATTTGTGTGGCACAAGGCCCATAGGCCTTCTTGTCAAGTATTGAGCTTTGTTGAATTGGTGCTAATCGGTTCCATTTATTGACTGACATTTTTAATCACATCAGATGAATACGATAGCCCTCAGCACAATTTGCTAGTTCTCTAGATGAGTTTTAATCAGAGAAGCCACCGGATGCGGATTATTTGCAGATATCCACATCCGAATCCGTCTCCAACTCAGATACGAATATCATTTTTTCACATTCGTCAATATTCGTATCCGTATCTGTATGTGAAAGTTAGGTGCGGATACGAATATGGTATAAGCACTATCCTATCTGTATCTGATCCGATATTCAAAATTTAAGTGCTTGATAATGATATCCGTATAGAAGAGACAATTCTTCAATGAAATGAGGCAATAGATTTTGATATTTGAGTTGGTGAAAAAGTAATAGTGAAAAATATTCAATCCTTGCAAGAGTAGCACGAGTTATTTTGAGTATTTTGACATAAACCGTGCCATCCAAATTGACATTTAGCATCAGAGTAGTGTAATCCATTACTATAAAACTGAATGACAATAGATACAGTAAAAGCATTGATATGTACACAATAATATCATATTATGTATCACATTTAATATTATTGCAGATGAGATAAAAAATAATATAAGTATATCCATTTAGTTTTATCCTTAGGCTTATCCATTTTACATTATCCAATTAGTATCTGCATCCGCATTCGATCTGCTAATATTTGATTCATATCTGATATACGATTTTGACAGATACGAATATCATTTTTTCAGATTCTCCAAATCTGTATCCGTATCCGAAAGTTTGGTGTGAATACGGATATGGTAAAGATAATATTCGATCCGTATTCGATCTGATGGCACCGCCAGTTTTATTGATCTTTCTTATTATTTTATTAGATCTTGATGGAGTTCTTATTATTTTTATTAGATCTTGATGGGGGAGACGTTAAATAAACTTTGTTTTATCAATTATAGAAAACATATTTAAATTAAATGTGCCTTGTAGAGTTTCCTTGATTCGGCTTTATGGTTGGCCCTTGTGTTTGGTCTGGAACCACAAATTTGATAGGTAGGATTAAGTTGGGGTTGGTCTTGGCATCCCAACCCGGCCCTCAAAATAAGATGATAATGGATCGGGACTGGACCGGGCTTATGGGCTCGGGTCAGATCAGGGCCAGGGTGAGACCTGGCCCCGGCCCTAAAGTATTTAGCGCCTTAAATCTATCCCAACCCGGGTTCTGGTTCCTAAACTGGCCCCGGCCCTGGTCCCGACCCTAGAGCTTCCATTTAAGCCATAAAAAGATATTTAGAAATGAAAAAAAGAAAAGAAAAACACTTGTATTTTTCTCTCTCTTGCTTCCCTCAATTTTATGTTTTTTAAGGTTAAGAGTTTTTTCTTTTCTTTTGACTTTTAAACTTTAAAAAAAAAAAAAATCTAAAATAGGACTAACTTGTGGAATAACAGTATTGATCTTGGATTTGGCTTATAAACAAGGCCTAAAATGGGCTTGCTTAAGTGCAACTGACACACATTCCCTCATGGAAAACAGAGCTAAGTTGGTCCGGAAGCAGGTCCTTCAGCCTGCACCCTGAAATCTTGTTTTTTTTTTTTTTATGTACTTTTTATTGATTTAATTGACGATTATCAGCTCGATCTATGGAGAGCTGTCAAACGAACTAACTGAAAAAAAAAAAGGCATGTCAGTTTTTTTTTTCTTCTTCCAGGTTTCTTCTCCCTTTGAGGGGAAATCTAACAAGATCTGGATCCCATGTGACAAATCTCTCTTCCCATTAAATTTTTCAAAGAACCAAACATATTTAAAAGAGAAAAGGTGGTACCACACTCCCTTTTTATGCAACCTACACATTTAGCCGATTGGGTAAGAGAAAAGTTTTGTTTTCTAATCAGCAAGTTGAATGTCTAGTCAATCATGCTATAATAGAGTTAGCCATTAGAAGTGTCATTGCTCACTTTCCAGTTAAAGCAGGATAAGCACATGATTTGGACTCGTGACACACTCAAAAGAGCATGCTAAATTTTTAACCTGCAAATTTTATTATATTTTTTTTCTATCTGTTGCATATATTTCGAGTCTGATAAAGTACACATATATAAAAGCAAAGCTAATCAAAAGATTTATTTAACTAATGAAGCCTATAAAAATCAAATAACTAGGTATAAATTTTAACACTAAGAAATGAGTTCAAACTCTCTCTTTCACACATCTAAGAAAGCAGATAAATAAAAGCAGTCTCGAAGTCTTCTACTGAGTTTCAGCTACCTCCTCGTAGCACTCCTCGTCCCTAGCTGGAGGTTAAAGGCTTGGAGACTGAAACCAGTACATTATTTTCACGATGATAAACACACATTCACAGAAAGTATAAGTGCATTTAAAACATGAATAAATCAATATAATAAGTATCACATAACAATCAAACAGTAGCAATCTTTACAAGAATACGTAGCTACAAGGTTAAAATTATAGGGGTTACTAATTAGGTGATACTGAAATCACCTAGGGGGGGTGAATAGGTGATAATGCTAATTTCGAAACTAAATGCGGAAGCTAAAAACAATTTGCAACTACACTTAATACAACCAACAAGTGTAGCCGAATTCCCCGTGAAGGGCTCTAGACTAACTCCTCTTGATTCCCCTAGATAAGGGTTGAGGTGCTATATGAAGCTCTTGTGGTTAAGTATAAGTGAGGCACACACAAACAAACCAAGCATATAAGAATAGGCAATATGAAATAATGCAAGGCAACACAAGCAATATGAATGATATGAATGAAGAATGATGCTTTGCACAAATAAAAGAGAGAGAGTTTAGAGGCAATGGATCAAACGCAAACACAAGGATATGTTCCGAGGTTCGAGCCCTAGCTCTACGTCCCCACCTTCACCGAGAAAGATTTCTAATCCACTATACTCCCACCAAGGGAACCTCCACGAGGAGGATTTATTACAACACAAGGAGTACCGAACTCCTCTCTCAAACACCACCTCACAACCGAGGGGTAGGCCCGTAGCCAAACAACCACAAACACCTCTACCGAAGAGGGATACAAACCAAACTCCACCTCTCACTAGAGGGAGCAAACAACAATCCTCAACCTCTACCAAAGAGGGAGCAACCCAACAATGAAAGGGTTTACAACTTGGTGGTATTTTTCAACCACAAACAATCTCTTTTCCCACAAACAAATGATCCTAATAGAATAGGATAGAAGATAGCTCAAGTGTGAAAAAACAAAGTGTTTTGATCAAAGAAATTCTCTTGGGAAAACACCAAAATAGATATAGAAGTTTAGATCAAAAACTAATTCCAAAACCCTAATTTCTTTGAAATGAACAAAACACTTAAAACAAATAAGATTGATCTTTTGGCACAAAACACTTTTGAAAACTTGTTTTAAACACTAGGAAAGCTGGAAAATTTTCTTGTCAAAACCTTCTCAAAATCCCCAAAGAGATGGGGTATTTATAACCCCAAAAGAAAACTAGCCGTTAGGCTGATCTGTCAGCCTGACAGGCTTGCGGTCGACCGGCCGGTCGACCGCCAACGGTCATAAATATGACCGTTGGGGCAACCCGGTCGACAGCCCGGTCGACCGTCCAGATACAGAGAGCAAAGCTCTCTGGTCCGGTTGACCGCCCGGTCGACCGGCCCACTGTGTCTGCCAGACATACACAAGGCTGTGCACGTCGGTCGACCGCCAGTCGACCGGCCCTTCGTTCGGTCGACCGTGCGGTCGACCGACCTGGCCTGTCAGCCACTGTTCTGGGTCAGAAACTGGGGTTAAAAATATTTCTAATAAATCTCATAAATCTTCTAAAAATACACAAAAATAGTTTTATCATTTTGCATTGATATATAAACATGTGATAAAGATTTCAACTCAAATATTAAGCATATGAAACCATGTTTGTGTTTATCATTTTTCAAAAACCAAAACATGTATTTTATCAAACTTGGATTTTTCAATACATGAATAGGAAAGTCAAAATAAGTTTGTTTAAAAGTTAAGCATGCATGTATAGAATGAATCTACTATACATAAACCAATTAAACTTGTTTTGATCAACTATTCATGATAAACAAATATTGGTTAAACCAAAACTGAAAAACCAATATCCAAACAAAAAACGTGTGTGTTGCGCACTTGAGCATATCAACTATTCTAAGCTTTACAAAAGGATCTAAAACACACAAACCTAAACTAGGATACCTAAGTCTTCTTGACGATCTCCATCTTCAAGTCGACCCGATCCAAACGTGATCCACGAGTAAGGCTATGTATCATCTTGATGCTCGGGCTCTGGAATCACCATGTGAAGCTTCTAAACACCTCTTGTTGAAGCAATCACCAACTAAAATCTTATTAAATGATCTGAAACTAAAATTACAAGATATTAGTAAACATAACTATATGAGTTAATCATCATCAAAACTAGAGTGGAAGGCCTCCGGGCCAACAATCTCCCCCTTTTTGATGATGACAAAACTCATGGAGTTATATATGCATGGATTAAAGTTAAGCTTCAAAGAAGCCCCCTTAACTCATGCATAGTAATAAATAATAAATATGTGCAATGAAAGCTCATAAACATGTATGCATAGACATGCATAAAACAAGGTACCAAACAAAGACATGCTCTTGATACGAAATATATGAAATGCATCATGCATAAAACGTGCTCTTGATACCAATAAAAACATGTTCTTAAATAATGCTCTTGATACCAATTAAACAATTAAACAACAAACTAATAAATAAAACAAAACATGCATATAAAACATGCATATAAACTCAAATACTTCTCCCCCTTTTGTCAATCATCAACAAAGGGGTCCAAGTTGAAATCACCTAGAGGGGGGGGGGGGGTGAATAGGTGATGGCTATATGAAATATGGCAACAATGCGGAATTAAAAATTCTACTAACAAATTGCTCAAATTAAAAGACTAGCAATAATAAACACAATAAGTATTGCAAGAAATAAAGGAGTTTGAGTTTAGAGAAAATTCGAGTAAACGCAAACACAAGTATATGTTTCCGAGGTTCGAGCCACGCTCTACGTCCCCGCCTTCACACTTGAAGGATTTCCACTATTGTTGATCCCACCGGATCGCCAATACAAGGACACACTTGTCCTATCTCTTGTGATGCCGCAACACCACCCGGAGCACACTAGCTCGCCTTGAGGCCGATGCCTATACAACTTCACACAAGAAGAAAATGATCACACTTGATCGAAAATCGCTCACTTAGCACAATCCTATAACCAATATGTAGATGTAGAATTTTTGGGATTGTGTAGTGCAAGTATCTAGAGTGAAGTAGAGGTAAAGGCTTCAAAAGGGTGTATGGAATTGAAAATTTTCTCAAATGAAAGGCTTAAAAAACTTATGAAAGTCTCTTGTCAAATCTTGTAAAAATTGTTATCCCATCAAGTTGAAATGACCTCCTATATGTAGGGGATGAGAAACAGGGCAAAAAGGCTGGAGAGATTCGTTGGGGTGAGTTCCCAACAAAATCTGTCAGAAAAAATAGAGCTGTTGGAGTCTGTCAGAATTTCTGACAGCTGCCGGTCGACCGGGCCGGTCGACCGCCAACGGTCATATTTCTGACCATTGGGGACAACGGTCGACCCCGGTCGACCCGAACAAACAGAGAGCACTGTAAGTGCCCCGGCCGACCCGAGCGGTCGGCCGACGTACACACATGCACAGCGTGCACGTCGGTCGACCGGGATGGTCGACCGGCTCCTGTCAGTTCTGAAAAATCAGAAGTGCAGAAACCAGAACTTGGGTCTTATGTTTAGGTCTTGTGGTTTGGGGTTTTGGACTTTGTAAAAATAGGAGTATGACCATATGTCACTACCCTAACATGTTAAAACATTTTGATAAAGTTTCTCTTGATAAAAACTTGTTTTTCTAAAAGTTGGTTTTTCCAAAAACTTAAAGTTTCTAAAAAACAATTTTCAAACATGTACCTACAAAACTAAGTTGGAAATAGAAATTGTTTTTGAAGCCATGAATCAAACTAAAGTGTGTGTGTGAGTGACAATCCCATAATTCTACTTCTAACATCTAGGTTTTGACAAAGATTCTAAAAGAAAAGCAAAATTACAAATCTTGGATTTTTTCATTGTCTTGATCTTGACTTGGTCTTTTCTTCATGTCTTGATCCCGAAGCTTCCTAATGTGCTTAGCTTGGGAATGCACGTCTTTAGCGGCTTCCAAACTTGTGAGTCTTGATAGTGGAGCCGTCAAATCAACCTGTTTAACCTGAAATACTTTTAAACAAAATTGTTAAATACATAACTAAATATGGTTTGTTATCATCAAAATATCCAACAAGATATAGGGCTAATGGCCTTTGGGCCAACAATCTCCCCTTTTTGATGATGATAAAACATATATAGTTATTACAAATATTTTGGGCAGAGACTTCAAATGAAGCTCCCCCTCAATACATGCATATACAAAAATATGCTCAAGCATAGACAAATCTCAAAAAAATTGTGGGTGATAATCCACAACACATATATCCAAAACATATATCCATGCTAGATAAAAATACTCATGTCATGCTAGATAAAAATACTCATGTCATAAAATAGAAATGAAACACATGTCCACAAAGCATAACCAACATAAACAAGTACATGTCCACACAAACATAAATACAAGATAAAGATGTCCAACAACAGAAAATACTACAAAATATAAGTACACAAAATATGGAGTCTCTCTCAACAAATAACTCTCCCCCTTTTTGACATCATCAAAAGGGGCAGGTCACTCAGCACCACCAGCAGCATCGTCCTCTGAAGAACTCTCCTCAGCATCGCCTTCCTCAGACGAACTCTCCTCAGCGTCACCCTCTGCCATCGTCTCATCATCATCATCATCATCATCATCATCAAGACCTGCCTCCTCTGGATCGATGCCAGCAACGCCTGGCTGTGGAGGTGGAACAGCAGTGGGGTCTCTGACAGGAAATGGAGGGCCGGAGGATGGAAGAGGACGAGCAAAGGACGTGGGATCTGGACCAAGCATATTGAATTTCGCAAATAGTGTCTCAAATTGCGAGTCCACGAATCTCATGGCGTTCGCAAAGTAAGACATGTCATTGCGAATTCCCTGAAAACGCGAGTCCATATCCGCACGAAGGGCTGCATCTCGCTGCTCCATATCCGCACGAAAGGCTGCGTCTCGCTGCTCGATCCAAGACTGATGCTCCTGGATCTGAGAGCGAATCTCAGAAGAAATGAAGGACTGAAACTCAAGAGATAAAGATGAACCGAGAGCAGAGGAAATCCCTGGGGCCGAAGAAGACCCTGGGGCAGATGAAGATCCTGGTACTGGAACTGGAGGGGGCTGCTCAGGAGGGGCTCGACGAATCTGAGCCTGCATCCTCTTCAAAAGGGTGCAGTCCAAGTTCACAGAGGGTGTAATACCCTGCTCCCCAGTGTACGTATTATTGTATCGGTGCGCGATACGACGTACAAAAATTGATTTGACCTCTGTAGTAGTCCGATTGAGCCGATTTCAGTTTCTAAAATTATTTTCTAATATTCTAGATTTTTCAGGATTTTCTGGAAATTTTCTGGATTAATTTGGAAAATCTCCGTAGTCGGTGTCGACCGATACCGATAACCGGCCTTCCGATTTTTATTTCACAAACGAAGTATAATTTGGAGAATCGGCTTTCACCAGATGTCTTAGAATCGTATTATCTACGTCCGGGTATTTTTGGGGATTTTTCAGAATTTATCAAAAAATCCGGCCAAACCGGTGTCGCCCGTATCGGCGACAGCTTCCGGGATTTTTAATTTGCAAACCGGATTGAGTTTTGACAAACCGTCTCCATATTACGTCTCAGCGTAATATTTTCTATTTTCTGTAATTTTTGGACACCGTTCGGGACAAGTCAAATTTTAGGTCGCATTAAATAATCTTATTTTATTAATTTTAATTTCTTTTCTTTTTCTTTTCTTTCCTTTCTTTCCCTTCTTCCTTCCAGCGAATTCTCCCCCACCGCCCTACTGTTCATCCACCGCCTCTCTCTCTCCCTTTTAAATCTCTCCTCCCTCCCTCTCTCTCTCTATTCTCTATCTTACTACCATCTCTCTCTCTCTCTTCTCTCTCTCTTAATTACCAAAACACTCACTCTCTCTCCTCTACCAATTTTTCTCTCTCCCTCACCCTTTCTTCCCACTGTTGGCCGCCGGCCTTGTCGCCGACGAGCTCAGGTGGCCGGCGCGCCACCGGGCTTCGCCCCCACCTCCGGCCGCCGCGCCCCGGCCCGGCTCCTCCCCTCCGGCGAGGCCGCCATGGCCGCGAGCCCATCTCTCTCAGGTAAACTCTTTCTCTCTCTCCCCTCTTTTTCCCTCCCCTTGTCGCCGGCGCGTACCACGGAGGGCACCGCCGGCACGGGCCGCGGCGGGCGCCGCCGGCATAGGCCGCGGCGGGCGCCGCCGGCATAGGCCGCGGCGGGCGCCACCAGCCAGCCCGGCCGGTGGCCGGCTAGCAGGCGACAGCAGCAGCTGTCGCTGCTGCTGCTGTTGTTGTTGTTGTTGTTATTGGGTTCGGGTATGGACCCGAACCCAATAACCTATTGGTTTGGTTGAAATCTTTAAACCCCCTATTGGGTTAGACCCATTACCTCTATAAACCCGTAAACCCAATACCCATTTGACTTAATGTAACGGGTTTGGGTTATGGATCTGGACCCGACCCGTTATGAGCTAAACCCGCAGCCGAAACCCAATAAAGGCATATTTACAGAAAAACCCCTGTCACTTTTTAGTAATTGCATTGTAAATAATATTTACATAATTAACCCTATTTGTTATGATTCAGTATTCGGGCGATATCTGGAGCATCCGGACTCCGATTCGAGCGATTCTGGATCCGTTGCGATCGTGGGAACGAGAGCTACAGTCCCGTAGCCAGTTGGTGAGTGTTTTCTTTTTAATAAATTATATTTCTCCATGTTTAATAAATTGATTGATTGTTTAGATAACACAAATCGTAATTATGAGTAAATCAATAAAATGTGATTAAATAACTGGAAGTAGATAGTACACTGGTTAGATGACTATTCCATGTTACACTGACCACTATTATGTCATGCACTAGTGAGACATAGGTAGCTTACACTAATACTGTCAGGTCATGGATACACTGATTCCTGTTATTACATGTACCATCGCAGAGATACGACACGGCTTATTGTGACATATAGATATTCCACTGGGACACGAACCATGCACGGACTACCGTATCTCATATTATTGTTAGCATCATACATATCATTATACACGGTATGTTTATATATCACTATCACACATATACATGTATCACCGTGGCACAGACACAATGACACGTCACACCAGTAGTCCGTATTCATGTGCACTTCACAGAACACCGTCATGATATATTATTGTGATTATCGTTACATGGATTCCGGTACACCTGTCTGTCATGTTTACATAGCTTTGTTACTCGTGCGTGTCATGTTGACCTGTTACACATGCATATCATACTTCCCTGTGACACATGCTTATATGGTTTCTCTATATTCTTGCCATATGGATTGCCATGCCCATTACATGTATTATTGTTCCATGTTCCCGTATTCATGTTATACGATTGTTTCCTGTTACGGATATGGATATTCCTGATACTGGACATGAGAACTGTTGATATGCGATATGTGGACATCCACATCTATTGTTCCCGTTACACGGTATATTGTTCATGTTATATTGTTCATGTGATATTGTTCCCGTTTCCCGTTACATTGTTCTCTGCTATCAACAGAACTCTGGTCCAGTTATCATGTTACCCGTATCATGTACCGTAGTTGTTCTTGTTACATTGTATACTTGATATAACAGATCATAATGATAACTGGGGTATGGGGGAGACTTGATGGTTGATTAGATCTTATCGGGTGATGTACTGGATCCATATTGTTTTCCCACTGCAGGGGACGGTAGGAGAGTTGCCTACCAATTGCTCCATGAGCTCTTGTTACTTGATTCATGCTCCCCTCTTAGCGGAGGGCCCTGGTCCTGGCAGCCAGGGGCTTGTTTAAGGCCGTGATCCCGGGTATGCACGGGATACATCCACCCGATAAGAACTCTTCGACCACGGGTTTCCAATTAACATAATAAAATCAGTATACACAATAGTTACGTTGGGAACACTTGTTATTTGGTTACTCTCTCATTTGGATAATGGTACCCGTAGGCCATGTCCAGATGGGTTCGACTGGAGTGCGGGCTCTAGTATGAACCGTCAGTGGTATGGGACACTGGAAGAGAGTAATTAAAATACCAGGTGGTACTGATTGCTACTATTGTATAAATCACATGACATACCTGAGATATGTATACTATTGCTTCACATGACTTTGACATGACCTGCCTGCTACATGTTTAGTTGTACTTGTTACTGTTCCTGATCATTTATCTGCTATCATGTGACATGTATACATTGCTATTGTTCCTGTTTCCTGTTACACTTTCTTTAGAGCCCTACTACTCATGCACATGTATACTTTGTTACATTACCTGGTATATGTTACACTGTATGTAGTGGCATACTATGCATGTTCTGCATAGCATATATTTTATTGTTGCAGACATATGCTCATCTGCATGTTCACCTCTATCACGTCACCACTATCATGTTCATGTCTAGTACGTCACCACTAGACAACATTAGTTATTACATAAACTGGACACGACTATAGATATGACCTGATAATGACCGACTAGGTAGTGATGGTATTAAAAGTTGACCTGTTTATATCTTTGCATTGCTTCCATGTTTAACTCTTTCTACTGTTTATATATATCCTTATTATATGGTATCACTATTACAACAGCATGTATTATCTATTACTATTGTGCATTATCCCCTTCAGTTTTACCACTCACTAGGTCGCTTTCTGACGACCCTGGGTTTGCATGCCCAGATTGGAGATCCGAGTTACCATAGCTTCAGAGAGTGCCTTGGAGTCACATGGGAGATTTCGCATCAGGACTATTCATAGGTATTTTAGTGCTTTATTTCTGTTATCTTAGTTATCCTTGTTTTCATATCTGTTATGATCGTTGATCTCTTTCTGCAGGTATTCTCGTACTGCTTTCATGCTGGACCTCAGATCTATATGGAGGTATTGTACTGTACTGAGGCTTAACGTACGCGTGAGGTTGTTTTCACCTCGCGTATGTACGTCGCCATAACGTCTCCGTATCCTTGGGATCGGGGCGTTACATAGTGGTATCAGAGCTTAGGTTTCACACCTGGTGTGGGTAACCACCTGGGTCGATACTCTGGCTCTTACCAACAGTACAATCAGGTTCAGATTAACTGATCTGTATCTGAATTTGGGGATTCCAGCAATGAGTACAAGAATACCATGACCTTGACAATTCATTCTTTGACTCATTTGTATTCCTTCCTTCCTTCCAGTTGTCAACCAAAACGTCCGATTTCTTTCTCATTTTCCTTGAATCGTCATGTTTCCCCTCCGTTAGTGTTAGTTCACTATCATACTGTTTCATCCCGAGTCCCTTTTAGATAGCAGAGTGCGCAGCGGAAGTGTCGCGGACCCGTAACATTTCGACTTTGAGGTTGAAAATCTTGTTCTCACACCTGATTGAAATTGCGAGGACGCAATTTTTTGTAAGGTGGGGAGAAATGTAATACCCTGCTCCCCAGTGTACGTATTATTGTATCGGTGCGCGATACGACGTACAAAAATTGATTTGACCTCTGTAGTAGTCCGATTGAGCCGATTTCAGTTTCTAAAATTATTTTCTAATATTCTAGATTTTTCAGGATTTTCTGGAAATTTTCTGGATTAATTTGGAAAATCTCCGTAGTCGGTGTCGACCGATACCGATAACCGGCCTTCCGATTTTTATTTCACAAACGAAGTATAATTTGGAGAATCGGCTTTCACCAGATGTCTTAGAATCGTATTATCTACGTCCGGGTATTTTTGGGGATTTTTCAGAATTTATCAAAAATCCGGCCAAACCGGTGTCGCCCGTATCGGCGACAGCTTCCGGGATTTTTAATTTGCAAACCGGATTGAGTTTTGACAAACCGTCTCCATATTACGTCTCAGCGTAATATTTTCTATTTTCTGTAATTTTTGGACACCGTTCGGGACAAGTCAAATTTTAGGTCGCATTAAATAATCTTATTTTATTAATTTTAATTTCTTTTCTTTTTCTTTTCTTTCCTTTCTTTCCCTTCTTCCTTCCAGCGAATTCTCCCCCACCGCCCTACTGTTCATCCACCGCCTCTCTCTCTCCCTTTTAAATCTCTCCTCCCTCCCTCTCTCTCTCTATTCTCTATCTTACTACCATCTCTCTCTCTCTCTTCTCTCTCTCTTAATTACCAAAACACTCACTCTCTCTCCTCTACCAATTTTTCTCTCTCCCTCACCCTTTCTTCCCACTGTTGGCCGCCGGCCTTGTCGCCGACGAGCTCAGGTGGCCGGCGCGCCACCGGGCTTCGCCCCCACCTCCGGCCGCCGCGCCCCGGCCCGGCTCCTCCCCTCCGGCGAGGCCGCCATGGCCGCGAGCCCATCTCTCTCAGGTAAACTCTTTCTCTCTCTCCCCTCTTTTTCCCTCCCCTTGTCGCCGGCGCGTACCACGGAGGGCACCGCCGGCACGGGCCGCGGCGGGCGCCGCCGGCATAGGCCGCGGCGGGCGCCACCGGCCAGCCCGGCCGGTGGCCGGCTAGCAGGCGACAGCAGCAGCTGTCGCTGCTGCTGCTGTTGTTGTTGTTGTTGTTATTGGGTTCGGGTATGGACCCGAACCCAATAACCTATTGGGTTTGGTTGAAATCTTTAAACCCCCTATTGGGTTAGACCCATTACCTCTATAAACCCGTAAACCCAATACCCATTTGACTTAATGTAACGGGTTTGGGTTATGGATCTGGACCCGACCCGTTATGAGCTAAACCCGCAGCCGAAACCCAATAAAGGCATATTTACAGAAAAACCCCTGTCACTTTTTAGTAATTGCATTGTAAATAATATTTACATAATTAACCCTATTTGTTATGATTCAGTATTCGGGCGATATCTGGAGCATCCGGACTCCGATTCGAGCGATTCTGGATCCGTTGCGATCGTGGGAACGAGAGCTACAGTCCCGTAGCCAGTTGGTGAGTGTTTTCTTTTTAATAAATTATATTTCTCCATGTTTAATAAATTGATTGATTGTTTAGATAACACAAATCGTAATTATGAGTAAATCAATAAAATGTGATTAAATAACTGGAAGTAGATAGTACACTGGTTAGATGACTATTCCATGTTACACTGACCACTATTATGTCATGCACTAGTGAGACATAGGTAGCTTACACTAATACTGTCAGGTCATGGATACACTGATTCCTGTTATTACATGTACCATCGCAGAGATACGACACGGCTTATTGTGACATATAGATATTCCACTGGGACACGAACCATGCACGGACTACCGTATCTCATATTATTGTTAGCATCATACATATCATTATACACGGTATGTTTATATATCACTATCACACATATACATGTATCACCGTGGCACAGACACAATGACACGTCACACCAGTAGTCCGTATTCATGTGCACTTCACAGAACACCGTCATGATATATTATTGTGATTATCGTTACATGGATTCCGGTACACCTGTCTGTCATGTTTACATAGCTTTGTTACTCGTGCGTGTCATGTTGACCTGTTACACATGCATATCATACTTCCCTGTGACACATGCTTATATGGTTTCTCTATATTCTTGCCATATGGATTGCCATGCCCATTACATGTATTATTGTTCCATGTTCCCGTATTCATGTTATACGATTGTTTCCTGTTACGGATATGGATATTCCTGATACTGGACATGAGAACTGTTGATATGCGATATGTGGACATCCACATCTATTGTTCCCGTTACACGGTATATTGTTCATGTTATATTGTTCATGTGATATTGTTCCCGTTTCCCGTTACATTGTTCTCTGCTATCAACAGAACTCTGGTCCAGTTATCATGTTACCCGTATCATGTACCGTAGTTGTTCTTGTTACATTGTATACTTGATATAACAGATCATAATGATAACTGGGGTATGGGGGAGACTTGATGGTTGATTAGATCTTATCGGGTGATGTACTGGATCCATATTGTTTTCCCACTGCAGGGGACGGTAGGAGAGTTGCCTACCAATTGCTCCATGAGCTCTTGTTACTTGATTCATGCTCCCCTCTTAGCGGAGGGCCCTGGTCCTGGCAGCCAGGGGCTTGTTTAAGGCCGTGATCCCGGGTATGCACGGGATACATCCACCCGATAAGAACTCTTCGACCACGGGTTTCCAATTAACATAATAAAATCAGTATACACAATAGTTACGTTGGGAACACTTGTTATTTGGTTACTCTCTCATTTGGATAATGGTACCCGTAGGCCATGTCCAGATGGGTTCGACTGGAGTGCGGGCTCTAGTATGAACCGTCAGTGGTATGGGACACTGGAAGAGAGTAATTAAAATACCAGGTGGTACTGATTGCTACTATTGTATAAATCACATGACATACCTGAGATATGTATACTATTGCTTCACATGACTTTGACATGACCTGCCTGCTACATGTTTAGTTGTACTTGTTACTGTTCCTGATCATTTATCTGCTATCATGTGACATGTATACATTGCTATTGTTCCTGTTTCCTGTTACACTTTCTTTAGAGCCCTACTACTCATGCACATGTATACTTTGTTACATTACCTGGTATATGTTACACTGTATGTAGTGGCATACTATGCATGTTCTGCATAGCATATATTTTATTGTTGCAGACATATGCTCATCTGCATGTTCACCTCTATCACGTCACCACTATCATGTTCATGTCTAGTACGTCACCACTAGACAACATTAGTTATTACATAAACTGGACACGACTATAGATATGACCTGATAATGACCGACTAGGTAGTGATGGTATTAAAAGTTGACCTGTTTATATCTTTGCATTGCTTCCATGTTTAACTCTTTCTACTGTTTATATATATCCTTATTATATGGTATCACTATTACAACAGCATGTATTATCTATTACTATTGTGCATTATCCCCTTCAGTTTTACCACTCACTAGGTCGCTTTCTGACGACCCTGGGTTTGCATGCCCAGATTGGAGATCCGAGTTACCATAGCTTCAGAGAGTGCCTTGGAGTCACATGGGAGATTTCGCATCAGGACTATTCATAGGTATTTTAGTGCTTTATTTCTGTTATCTTAGTTATCCTTGTTTTCATATCTGTTATGATCGTTGATCTCTTTCTGCAGGTATTCTCGTACTGCTTTCATGCTGGACCTCAGATCTATATGGAGGTATTGTACTGTACTGAGGCTTAACGTACGCGTGAGGTTGTTTTCACCTCGCGTATGTACGTCGCCATAACGTCTCCGTATCCTTGGGATCGGGGCGTTACAGAGGGTTCGGAGGGAGTCTCCGAAGAAAAATCAAATCCTAAATGTTTGAGAAGATAGGATATGAGCATGCCATAAGGCAAATGCCTACCGGACATGCGGATCTGATCAGAAGCCATGTGAGAAGCAATGAGATGTGGGAAATTTATCTTAATGCCTTTCAGAAGGCAATAGATGATCAATGGAACAGGACCCCTAGCATTGCTATACTCACCGGACTTAGGTAAAATGTTATAGAAAACAAATTTGGCTAGGACTTAGGCGGTGAACGTGAACTTGTTCACTTCCTCATTCCTAACCAAACCGGGATTGTCATTCCCGTGAATCAAGGTGGAAGCGGTGAGCGCAGACTCACCGTCCGGATATTCAAAATCTTGAAGATTAAAGGTGTAAACATCAACTCCTCCAGAGGAGAGATGCAGAATATCAGCAAATTGGGATAGGGGAATGTCAATATCCTTCCCAAGAACACGAGATCTCACTCTATTTCCCTCAAAAGCAAAATTTGTATAGAAGTAATGCACTAGGGAGGGGTACACATGTTCCCTAATGGCCATGAATTTATCCAAAGAATTTCTTTTCAGGATACGAGGGATATGGAGATGTTCAAAGTCTTTTAGAATCACACATCTCCCTGAAATAACAGCTTTCTTAGAAAGTATGATATATCGGTTTTCAGCTAGCTCATTAACAAAGGGTCTTTTAGGTTTTGGAGTGGTGGAAGATGAGGGAACTATACTTTTCCCTTCTCAGACCTAGACCTCTTAGACATTTTGAAGAAAAGAGTGATTTTTAGATGATTTTTAGGGTAGATGGTTATGGCTTGATCTAAACAAAAAGAAACCTAAAAATCTTAGACAAGAATTGAGATTCTTAGGGCTAGAAAGCAAGATTTGAACAAAAGAGAGGATTTTTACCTGAAAATGAGAAACCCTAACCCTAAATCTTGAAATCTCTGAAATCTGTTGGTGAGGAAGCCCTGAGACTGAAGATCTAACCCACAAAGAGTGAATCCAACTTGATTTTAGAAGAAATTTGAGAGATTTTGAGTTTTGAGAATTTTTGGAGAAAAGGGGAAATCGGGCTCGCTGGATGGGTTGTGAGAGAGATGAGAGAAACTGTGAAATAAATAGCAGATTTGGGGCTGAAATCGACGCACGGTCGACCGGGCCGGTCGACCCGAAAAACCCGAGATCTTTGTAACTCAGAGCGGTCGACCATACCGGTCGACCAGCAACAGAGAGCAAAAATTTGTTCTCTTTCAGGCAATGGCGGTCGACCGGGGTTAGGGCCAGTCGGCCAGCTTTGCCCAAAAACTGTGAACAGAAAGAGCTCCCAAAAAAAATTAAATAGAAATATTTAACAATTAAAGTAGGATATATGTAACATGCAGGAATACAACAATATTTTTAAATCTTCATTAGGTTATCACATCAACCAAAAATATTCACACAAAACATTTTATTTAATTTTCATACAAAAACAAAGTTTTAGAGATGTTGAAGCCGAATACCCGGTGAAGGGTTCTGAACTTCATCCTCTTGATTCCTCTTAAATGAGTTGAGGTGCGCAATTGCCATCTCTAACGTATTTGCTTGAATATGAAATTTTTACAAAACTTATTTCTATTTTGAAAATACAATGTGTATATATAAACAAGCTAGTCTAGGCATGGCATGTAGACATACAATGGACATGGTATAAAAGACAAGATATTAAAACATGGCATATACACAATCATGATAGGGATGTAAGTTTACACTAGCATATATCAATGTATCATAAAAGTAAACTAACAATCCTATACATGTGTATATAAATAACCAAACAAAAACTTTTAAATGGAGAAGTTACCAAGCATGGGCAATCTCCAAAATAGGTGCCTCCAAGATAGCGATGCAAATGCGATGTGTTCTTTGAGCCTTGTTGCATCCACCACCCAGGCACCGCCTCCCCCTAAGTCTTGGAGGGTGAAGATCCACCCTGTATCATTTAAATTTGGTGGGTCTTTTGGTACCCATATCTTTTTGGGTCCTTTTGGATTAGTACCGGGACGAACCCAAACATATTTATTGTTCACATTATGTTTAGCAAAACAAAATTTTTCAAATGGCCTTTGCGGCTACAATGCGTGCATATGTAAATTCTACCACTACCATACATAAATGCATGCTTGTGTGAGTGTGCATGTGCATGGTGAGTGTGTTTCCCTTGGGTTACTCCCTTGGGAAATCTAGATGCAAACTTATTTAAATCAAAGGCACACTTTTTAAGTGTTGAATCTAAAACTTCAACTCGTTTTTGTATTTCAACAAAATCATTTTTATTACATGAGGGAATAGAAGTTTTTCCTTTACAAGCTATTTTATAATTTTCAAAATCAATTTTTATTTTCTTAAAAGCACAAGATAAATCATTTTTCTCTTTTTCAATAATATTAATTTTATCTTTTAAAGACTCATTTTCCCTTTTTAACTTCTTATTATGAGATTGAGAAATCTCATACCTATGTTGTAACTCTTCGAAAAATTGAGCTAACTCATCCATAGTTAACTCATCCTCATCTAAAGAGTTGTCGATAGTTACCTTCGAAGCATCGTCTCTATGTGCCATGAAGCACATGTGTGCGGCGTCGTTCTCCTCTTCGGATTCCGACTCCGTGTCGTCCCATGTTGCTACCATAGCCTTCTTCTTCTTTGGGGCATTCTTGGAGGTGGTTGCTTGAAGTGCGGGGCAATCCGCAATAAGATGTCCGATCTTCTTGCAATGGAAGCAAGGACCGGGTTCTTCTCTTTTCTTTTCATACCTTCCTTGAGGTCTTCCTCTTCGGAAGTTGCTTTGCCTCCCCTTCTTGTAGAACATCTTGCCCACCTTCCGGATGAGCATGGTGAAGTCCTCATCGCAATCCTCCGATGAGTCATCCTCTTCAAGAATGGTTGGAGTGGCTTTGAAGGCGAGCGCTTTCTTCTGGGCGCCTCCCTCTCTTCTCTAACCTTCATTTCCATCTCATGTGTTTTGAGATTTTCAATGAAGCCGGAGAAGTCCATCTCCTCCCGATCGTTGAGCTCCTTGAGGGTAGTTGCCTTCACTTCCCAAGATTTGGGAAGAGCCCGAATGACCTTCTGAATCTTTTGGTCATTATCGATTGCGTCACCTAGAGAAGATAAAGCATTAGTAATCTTGGTGAAACGCGTGAGCATGTCATCAATGCTCTCATTATCAAACATATAAAAATTTTCATATTGAGAACGCAACAAGTCAATCTTAGATCTTTTGACTTGTGACGTTCCTTCATGAGTCACAATTAAAATATTTCAAACTTCAAATGCGGATTTGCAATTTATGATGCGTGATAAGTCATCCTCATTTAAGGCTTGGGTTAGGGCATATTGGGCTCTAGCATTAGCTTCATAATCCTTGGAGGTATCCTCGGACCATGAGCTCTCATCGGTAGGGGGTTCTATAAATTCTTTTGTAATGGACCTAGCAACCCTAACTCCTAGGGACTTAAGGAAGAGGTTCATCTTGACCTTCCATATGGGAAAGTTCAAGCCATCAAACTTTGGTGGGGACTTGATGCTAGAAAAGTCAAGTGATGCCATGGATGAATAATATAAAGCACAATAAATGAAGAATGCAACTAATATAGCAAATAACAAGGATCTCCCTAAGGTGGTTAAACGAAATTGTAGGGTTAGGCTCTGATACCAATTGAAATCACCTAGAGGGGGGGTGAATAGGTGATGGCTATATGAAATATGGCAACAATGCGGAATTAAAAATTCTACTAACAAATTGCTCAAATTAAAAGACTAGCAATAATAAACACAATAAGTATTGCAAGAAATAAAGGAGTTTGAGTTTAGAGAAAATTTGAGCAAACGCAAACACAAGTATATGTTTCCGAGGTTCGAGCCACGCTCTACGTCCCCGCCTTCACACTTGAAGGATTTCCACTATTGTTGATCCCACCGGATCGCCAATACAAGGACACACTTGTCATATCTCTTGTGATGCCGCAACACCACCCGGAGCACACTAGCTCGCCTTGAGGCCGATGCCTCTACAACTTCACACAAGAAGAAAATGATCACACTTGATCGAAAATCGCTCACTTAGCACAATCCTATAACCAATATATAGATGTAGAATTTTTGAGATTGTGTAGTGCAAGTATCTAGAGTGAAGTAGAGGTAAAGGCTTCAAAAGGGTGTATGGAAATTTTGGCTTTGAAAATCTTTTCTCAAATGAAAGGCTTAAAAAACTTATGAAAGTCTCTTGTCAAATCTTGTAAAAATTGTTATCCTATCAAGTTGAAATGACCTCCTATATATAGGGGATGAGAAACAGGGCAAAAAGGCTGGAGAGATTCGTTGGGGTGAGTTCCCAACAAAATCTGTCAGAAAAAATAGAGCTGTTGGAGTCTGTCAGAATTTCTGACAGCTGCCGGTCGACCGGGCCGGTCGACCGCCAACGGTCATATTTCTGACCATTGGGGGACAACGGTCGACCGCCCCGGTCGACCCGAACAAACAGAGAGCACTGTAAGTGCCCCGGTCGACCCGAGCGGTTGGCCGACGTACACACATGCACAGCGTGCACGTCGGTCGACCGGGACGGTCGACTGGCTCCTATCAGTTCTGAAAAATCAGAACTGCAGAAACCAGATCTTGGGTCTTATGTTTAGGTCTTGTGGTTTGGGGTTTTGGACTTTGTAAAAATAGGAGTATGACCATATGTCACTACCCTAACATGTTAAAACATTTTGATAAAGTTTCTCTTGATAAAAACTTATTTTTCTAAAAGTTGGTTTTTCAAAAACTTAAAGTTTCTAAAAACAAATTTCCAAACATGTTACCTACAAAACTAAGTTGGAAATAGAAATTGTTTTTGAAGCCATGAATCAAACTAAAGTGTGTGTGTGAGTGACAATCCCATAATTCTACTTCTAACATCTAGGTTTTGACAAAGATTCTAAAAGAAAAGCAAAATTACAAATCTTGGACTTTTTCATTGTCTTGATCTTGACTTGGTCTTTTCTTCATGTCTTGATCCCGAAGCTTCCTAATGTGCTTAGCTTGGGAATGCACATCTTTAGCGGCGTCCAAACTTGTGAGTCTTGATAGTGGAGCCGTCAAATCAACCTGTTTAACCTGAAATACTTTTAAACAAAATTGTTAAATACATAACTAAATATGGTTTTTTATCATCAAAATATCCAACAAGATATAGGGCTAATGGCCTTTGGGCCAACACAAGTAAAAACAAATCAATAAATTCTTCTCCCCCTTTTTGTTCGAAACAAAGAATCAATAAAGGGGTGACATCAAACAAATCAATAATAAGAATATATGCGATATACATTCATGAAGAGGAAGACGCTAAGTTAACTTCCCTGCATATATGCATTACATGAAGAAAGGATGACAAGGCCTAATTCACATAACACAAAATATACAATGCATAAGAAGAGATGTGAAGCTCCCCCTACACACGTGTATCGCATAAAGAAGAGTTGTCAAGCTCCTCAATATAAGATACACTCAACATGAATCTATATATAGAAGAGATGTTAAGCTCTCCTTGCATATGTGCAATCATATCAAAAACATTTTTAACACTTCTTATTAAAAAATTTTGAATTTTCTCAATAAGATAAATTTGATACCAATTAAGAATGTGTCAAAGTAGTGCATCTTGATACCAATTGAAAAGAAACATAAAAATATTGATACCAATTTTAAGAAAACAAAAGAAAATCTTGATACCAATTGAAAACATTCAAATAAACATCTTGATGCAAAATGATACCAATTGTAAGAATTTGTCATTAAGAACATATGATATCAAATTGAAATTATTATGTTTTATCATAAAGTAAGGGAGTGGAATACAAAACTAATGGTAAACCAAATACCAATTGAAAGATAAAATACGAGTTTTCTCCCCCTTTATGAAATACCAATTAAAACAATGTCTAATCTTGTATTAGAATACCAATTGAAAACTAATCAATTGAAACATGATGATTATTAAAACTCAAGCTTAGCATAAACAAAAATATATATATGTATGAAAAATTAGATACCAATCGAAATTGATACTATATGAAATGAAAGCATACATACATAAAAATATATATGAGTATACAAGAAATGCCAATATTGGTACCAATTGAAAGAATCCAATGATACCAATTGAAACAACAATAATATCAAATGTATACCACATATCCTATCCTCCCAATCATGTTAAAGTTTAAAATAATTTTCACTATAAAGCATACATGAGCATGATCGCCCATCCAACCGCCCTTGGAAGGTAGGGGTTTCCAAAAATAGATTTGAAAATAATGTATGTTTGAAAACATCTACCATAACGAAGAATACGAACTAGTCAAATGAAAAACTTGTTAAGTAGTACGAAATCCTTCAAGTAAGGAATAAAACAAAAATATTTTTTATGAAACACATGTAAATCACATGGCACTAAACACTCAAAAACAATAAGGCACATAT
This sequence comes from Agave tequilana, assembly GCA_038442645.1. Taxonomy (NCBI): domain Eukaryota; kingdom Viridiplantae; phylum Streptophyta; class Magnoliopsida; order Asparagales; family Asparagaceae; genus Agave; species Agave tequilana. The sequence continues at coordinate 142,688 of JAVJIF010010089.1, read as the reverse complement.
CATACTCATGAAAACACAATCATGAGAAACATTTAAATGAAGTGAGTGCACAAGTGTTATGTGAAACATATAATCATGAAAATTGGCAATTAAGCTTAATATTCCTTAAAACACGAAAACATGAAAATCATCAAAACTATTCAATCTTCAAGGCAAATGTATGTCTTATACAAACTAAAATATACATACATATCCAAACACAACGAGTCCACAAATGTATATGCATGAAGGCACGTAGCTCAAAGGATGTATATGTATAACAATAATTTGGATAAAATGGACATATACATGAAGTTAAATAAGAAATCATAAAACGAAATCAAAAATGGGAATACAAGTTTAAAATGCATTGATCATCAAAACTAGACTATACTAGCACATCTAATGGGTTCAAATAAGCATTCAAGCACAAACATATATATGAACTATTTGTGGCCCACTATATGCACAAATATATACCTAGTCTTAATGAAAACTAACATCTAAACATATATTCAAATCATGAAGCATCAAAACAAGATATAAATCAACATGATAAACATAAACATGATTATTATGTAAATCCACATGTTATTAGAGCTATGATAAACATGATAGCTAAACAAAGGTGAGAACACTAAAATAATGATCCATATTAAACATGGGTGTCTCAAATGTTATACATGTATGTCAAGAGTCTAATAATCATGGCATTTCATAATGATCATATAAACAACAAAACATGCTACAAATAATGAACATTAAAAGCATGCATAAATAAATAAGGAGTAAGAGACCGTTACCAAAACCTATGAGACAACTTCTCCATGTCTCCAAAACACGGTGGTCCTCCCACCGAACGTCCCTTGAAAGTGATGCATCCAAATAGTTCCCTTTAAGCTCGAAACGCATCTACTTCAAGGTACCGCTACTCTCACGTCATGTGAGAGCCCACACCTACATCAAATACAATAGGGGTGGTCTTTGGTACCCATACTCTTTTGGTCCATGGGGGTTAGTCCCTTCTCTAACCCAAATAAATTTATTTGCTAAATTTGAAACATGTATACGATCATAGCAAAATTTAGCAAGGTGGCCCTTACGTCCACAATGTGTACAATTGTACACATGAGCATACAATGTGTGATGGTGTCCGTGAGGAGCATGTGTATGCCGTGGAGGGTGTGCATGAAAAGATGAAACTTGCTTCTTTTGAAACAAGGATTCCAAACGTGTATGGCTAGAAACACATTCGCTCAAAGTTGAGCCTAAACAATCCATGTTCTTCTTTAAAATATTTATAACATTTTTAATTATAGAAGAAGTGGAGCATGCAATAGGTGAACTAGGTGAAGCTATCCTAGCATGGCAAACATGTGAATCAATCTTATTTGCAAAACTTCATTTTTCTTTAAACAAATTTCTAAATCCTTTGAAATAGAATCAATTTTTATTTTCAAAGAATTATTTTCTTTTACAACAAATTCAATTTTTGAAGACAAAACTTTATTTTTCTTCAAAACATTTTCACAATCATTTTTATTTTTCAAAAACTCATTTTCTTTTAAGGCAAGATCAAGTTGAGATTTTAATGAATCCCTATCATTAGAAATCTCCTCTTTCTCTTGCAAAACATTATTAAGTCTAGAAATCAAATTTTTATTATCATTATTAAGGCCTAGACTTTTCTTTTTCAAAATATTATATTTTTCTATTAATTTTTCACAAACAATAGATAGTTCTTCATTCAAGGCATGGTCATCAACATAATCATTTGAAGAACTAGCACAATCATCACTATCTAGTTGAGATTCCGAATGTATCTCAAGGGAGTCATTCCCTTAGACCATCAAGCATTGTGACTCGGATTCTCCACTAGACTCTTCCTCTTGTTGAATTGGCATTTGAAGCTTGGAGGTGGTGGTTGTCAACTTGTTCCACACTGCAAAGGCGGAATCAAGGTTAAAAACATGCATAAGATAATTTTTTGATAGCGTGCTTCTAATGGCCTCAAGGGCTTGTGCATTGGCCCCTATATGATTGCGGTTAACAAGATAGCATTTCTTGGTAGGGGCAAGAAAGACATGCATGCTTAGGGTCTTCAAATAGCAACTCATCTTGACCTTCCAAATATCAAGTCTAGAAATATCAAACATAGGAGGGCTATCTATGAGTGCAAACTAAATGTGTGCAAGCAAACAAATGTGCAAATGCAAATGGTAGATTAGCAAACAGGATCTCACTCCTAGGTTGTTAAACCTAAGTATCAGGAGCATAGGCTCTGATACCAATTGAAATCACCTAGAGGGGGGGTGAATAGGTGATAATGCTAATCTCAAAACTAAATGCGAAAGCTAAAAATAATTTGCAACTACACTTAATACAACCAACAAGTGTAGCCGAATTCCCCGTGAAGGGCTCTGGACTAACTCCTCTTGATTCCCCTAGATAAGGGTTGAGGTGCTATATGAAGCTCTTATGGTTAAGTATAAGTGAGGCACACACAAACAAACCAAGCATATAAGAATAGGCAATATGAAATAATGCAAGGCAACACAAGCAATATGAATGATATGAATGAAGAATGATGCTTTGCACAAATAAAAGAGAGAGAGTTTAGAGGCAATGGATCAAACGCAAACACAAGGATATGTTCTGAGGTTCGAGCCCCTAGCTCTACGTCCCCGCCTTCACCGAGAAGGATTTCTAATCCACTATACTCCCACCGAGGGAACCTCCACCGAGGAGGATTTGTTACAACACAAGGAGTACCGAACTCCTCTCTCAAACACCACCTCACAACCGAGGGGTAATGTTGGAACATGATTTGATGAAAACTTTGTGAAGCATTTCATTTGGAGCTCTAACACACGACGAATCAAGAGTTCTTCATGATCAAGATGTCCCAAAGAGAGTTGATATGATGTGGTTTGTAATTGTGAAATAGCATGTCAAAAGACTTGATGCACACACATATCATGTCTATATAGTCGACTTATAACTCCTTATAGTCAACTAATCCATTTGGTAGTCGACTAACCCAAGCCCCCTAGTCGACTAGTCATGTGTCCAAAAGAAACCCAACTCTCTGTTTGTCCATTAGTCGACTTGACAGACAGACATAGTCGACTAATAGACCTTGTAGTCGACTAACTATATTCCCCTAGTCGACTAATAGCTGATCCAGTTGACTTATAAAGTAGTTGCAGTCGACTTGATTCAGTTAACCAGAAAACTGTCACTCGAACTTATCTTGACCTAGTCGACTTATACTCAAACCTAGTCGACTAACCTTTGGAAAATTGCCTAGTATAGTCGGCTAACTCAAATGGCAAGTCGACTATACGTAGTTTCTGACTGTTGGATAGTTTCTGTTATCTGATCTTTTGTGCAACGTTTTCCAACGTTTCAATCTTTTGAATTGCACCTGTAACTACCCTAACTTACCCTAGAGTGCAGCTATAAATAGGGTGGTTAATCCTAAGGCCAAATATCAATCCTAATCTTCAGTTTTCTAAGATCAAAAATTCTGCCAATCCTGAAAACTGTTCCCACTTCAGTTCTTCACAAAATTCTGATTCTCTAGTGAAGTTCTCTGAAGTTTTTCTCCTATACTAGACCTTGTCCACGTTCATACACAATACCAAGGCTTATAGGAAAGTGTTGTAATACTCAAAGCAATCATTGTACACGGGTGTCTTCTTGGTGTAGAAGCAGTTGTACAAGGTGGAGTTTGTTCTCTTGGTGGAAGAGAAGGTGTACACATTTGGCAAAGGGGATTTGTCAAGTGGTGTGCATGGTTGTGATTTTGGGCGTATAAAATCAAGGATAAAGGAAAATCTCAAGTGGGTGGCTTGGGGACTGGATGTAGGTCACGAGGATCGAACCAGGATAAATCTCTCGTGTTTGTGTTTGTCTAAACTTTTCTGAGATTTGACTTCCTTTATTGCAAGTTTATTTATTTGTTTAACTTAATCCTTCTTTATTTAGTATTTGTGTTGACTTTGTATTTTAGATCCATAAGTGCCAACAGAGAAAGTTCTACATTTGGCATCATCTCGGGACCAACAATTGGTATCAGAGCGAGGTCCTACAATTGGTATCAGAGCAGGTCTCACATTTGGTAACCGGCATACAAGCCCTGCATACCTAGTCAACAACAAGGATGGCAACGGAGTTTTCATCATCCCAATTCAAAGAAGGACATTCTACACAACGTCCACCGCTATTTGACGGATCCAACTACAACTATTGGAGATCTACTTGCAATCGCTCAACTACGAACTAAGGAATATCATTGAAGCATCGTACACCAAACCAACAACCAACTACAGCGCTTGGAGTGAGGATCAAAAGAAGAATGCGAACCTTGACGCCAAAGCGATGAATGCCTTATTCTGTGCATTAACCAAAGAAGAGTTCAACAGAGTGTCAACAGCCACTTCTGCGCATCAAATATGGCATACTCTTCAGGTAACACACGAAGGCACAAGTAAAGTTAAAGAGTCTAAAATATCTATTCTTGTCCACAGGTTTGAATTATTCAAAATGGAGGAGAATGAAACCATATCCGAAATGGTTACAAGATTCACCGACATTACCAATTCGATAGCATCCCATGGAAAGGACTACACCCAAGTTGAAAGAGTTCGTAAGATCCTTCGTGCACTCACACCAGAATGGGAGAAGAAGACAACCACAATTGAAGAGACGAATGATCTCTCAACTATGACATTAGAAAACCTAATCGGTAATCTAATGGCATATGAAGTGTAGTTAGAAGAAAGAAAGAAGGATGAACGACAACACCACTCAAAGAAGAAAGAACTTACCTTCCATGCATCCTCCGACAGGGACGATTCAAATGACGATGAAGAGGAGATGGCAATCTTTCAAAGAAATTCAGGAGATTTCTAAAGCAAAATAAATTCAAATGCTTTAATTGCAATAAACCAGGTCATATGAAGATGGATTGCCCTTTGCTCGAAAAGAAAGATAAATACAAGAGCAAAAAGTTCAGAAAGAAGAAAGACTACGAAGCCTCATGGGAAAACAGTGATTCCTCGTCTTCTGACGAAGAAGAATCCACTGAACGTGTCAACCTATGTTACATGGCCATAGAAGATGATGAGGTATCATTTACTGAACTTTCTGATACATTTTATGAATTGTTTAATGATCTAAAGCATGAAAAACTGAAAAATAAATTTTTATCAAAAGAAAATGAAAAACTTTTAAATGAAAATTCATGTTATGCTTTACAAGTATCTTCTATAAATTCTCAACAAGATGAGTTTGAAAAAGTCATATCATCCTTGAAAAATGATAATGAGAAGTTTATAAAAGAGAACATTTTTCTTAAAAAGGAAACTGAGTCTTTGAATAAAAGGATTTCTATTTTAGATAAAGATATTTCAGTTTTCAAAAAGAAATATGAAGATATTTTGCAAAATGTTACTAAGTTCAATCAAGAAAAAGAAAAGTTGAATGATTTATTATCTTTTCAGAAGTTGTCACATAATAATTATGGTCTTGGATATATTGAAAAATCTTCATATTGTTGTAATCCATATGATTCTTTTGTAAAAAGAAAGTCTAAGAAAAATAAGTTTATATGGATTCCTAAGAATATAAGTATTCATGATAAAAATGCCTATATTGCATCATACATTCATGATATATGTGATTCATGCAATTATGTGTATACTAACAGGTGGAAACCAAATTCTAAATGGATTTGGACTCCTAAAGGTTAATATGTTCTTTTATGTTTGGTATCATCTAACGTTTATCTTGCAGGTACCATATAAAAGTTGATAAGAATATATATATATATATACATTCTAATGATATATTTGTTTCAGGGGGAGAACAAAGTATTTCTATATTTGTTATAACCCAATTTCTGCAGGGGGAGGAAAATATAACATATTTTCTGCAGGGGGAGCACTTGTGCACACAAAGCGTCATCATCAAAAAGGGGGAGAATGTTGGAACATGTTTTGATGAAGACTTTTGTGAAGCATTTCATTTGGAGCTCTAACACACGACGAATCAAGAGTTCTTCATTATCAAGATGTCCCAAAGAGAGTTGATATGATGTGGTTTGTAATTATGAAATAGCATGTCAAAAGCCTTGATGCACACACACATATCATGTCTATATAGTCGACTTATAACTCCTTATAGTCGACTAATCCATTTGGTAGTCGACTAACCCAAACCCCCTAGTCGACTAGTCATGTGTCCAAAAGAAACCTAACTCTCTGTTTGTCCATTAGTCGACTTGACAGACAAACATAGTCGACTAATAGACTTTGTAGTCGACTAACCATATTCCCCTAGTCGACTAATAGCTGATCCAGTCGACATAGAAAGTAGTTGCAGTCGACTTGATTCAGTTAACCAAAAAACTGTCACTCGAACTTATCTTGACCTAGTCGACTTATACTCAAACCTAGTCGACTAACCTTTGAAAAATTGCCTAGTATAGTCGACTAACTCAAATGGCAAGTCGATTATAGGTAGTTTCTGACTGTTGGACAGTTTCTGTTATCTGGTCTTTTGTGCAACGTTTTCTAACATTTCAATCTTTTGAATTGCACCTATAACTACCCTAACTTACCCTAGAGTGCAGCTATAAATAGGGTGGTTAATCCTAAGGCCAAATATCAATCCTAATCTTCAGTTTTCTAAGATCAAAAATTCTGCCAATCCTGAAAACTGTTCCCACTTCAGTTCTTCACAAAATTCTGATTCTCTAGTGAAGTTTCTCTGAAGTTTTTCTCCTATACTAGACCTTGTCCACGTTCATACACAATACCAAGGCTTATAAGAAAGTGTTGTAATACTCAAAGCAATCATTGTACACGGGTGTCTTCTTGGTGTAGAAGCAGTTGTACAAGGTGGAGTTTGTTCTCTTGGTGGAAGAGAAGGTGTACACATTTGGCAAAGGGGATTTGTCATGTGGTGTGCATGGTTGTGATTTTGGGATAATCAGGATATAATTACAGTGAGCTCATCATTAACCCATGTCAAAAAGTGACATGCATAATATAATAACACACACCACTATATCTTGTACACAGGTAAGGGTGCTCAAATTATACTTTCACAGTTTTCACCATCAATTTCTCTCATATTAGCCCGTGTCTTATCAATTTTGCAACCATTATTTTAGAACATGAATATTCTTGCATGAACTAAGTACCAACACTAACTGTGCTATTATGTCCTTGTCTAGCCCATATAATCACCATGTACCATTTTCTCAAGTAATTTCAAGTGCATACTTCACGCAATCATTTATTCATGTCATTTAAACTTTCTTATTCATGTTCATACTCATGTTCATGTCCAAGATGTTCATATGGTAATTCCTATAACATAGTGTCTTTCTACGTGAACAATATCAATCATGTCAGTTATTTTGTCATCACGTAACAATTTGTTCAAGTGTGGTTCATACGAGTAATTAACTTAAGGCAACATCAATAACATGTGTGAAAATCCAGCATCAAACAATAACAACATGTCTCATTTTATTAATAATAAAGTTCAGGATTTAAATTTACAGACTAAAAGTCTAATTTAATGAAGATTTTGGTTTGGGTAATCTAAATATCAACTTTTAAATTAGTTTTAGAAAATATTTTATAACTTCAAAATATGTATAGAAAATCATCTTTCATAAATTATTATTACTGTATAAATCAAATTTATACAAAATATTATTATAGAAAATATTAAGGGCTTTTCTAGAAAACTGCAAGCAAGAGAAAATAAAAACTACATTTTTAAAATAGCAAATTAGATTGAAATAATTTTTAGAAAACTTGCAGAGACTAAACAGTAATATTTCGAGGCTGTAAATAAATTTCAGAAACTACAGGGACTAAACATTAATTATCCAAAACTGAACTATTTTCAGAAAATTGTAAAAATATGATTTTATTATAATAAAAAATTATACAGACTAAACTACAAATGTACAGTAAAACAAATATTTCTCGTATAATATTGTGTAGTAATATCAAAAGTTTACAGGGTGTATTATACAGAAATGGGTATACAAAGCTATTATGTAAACAAATCTATTAGAGGTAAAAGGACTAAAACTTAAACTTTTTAACCAACAAGGACTATAACTTGAATCTTTTAACCAATAAGGACTATAACATAATATATTATAAATTCACATTTCCTTGGAGTAAGCATGTACCATTTCTTTTAATTTAAGAATAATCTTCAATTATATCAGTACATAGATAAAACCCATTTTTTATTTCAAAATACAAGTTCTAATTCTTCTCAAATCAAAAAGAAAAAAAGAAAAAAAAGAAAAAAAGGTACAAGGTTCTGAAATTTGTGCCAGCATGCAGGAACAAGTTTTTTTTCAACGGGTCTAATAATTAACCATGAGCTTTGAGTTAAGCCGAATTCATATTGGGCCAATCAAATTGCTTCCTCTAATTTAGTAACTTTGTCTTCACTGTTGATGAAGGCTATAATACAAAATGTATTGATTCATATATTTGTACTAAATGTACTTTTTATTATTATTATTTTAAAATGGAGTTCTATAAGATTCTAACTTTATATACAAAAGCATTCAAGTGACAAGCTGTTTTATTAAATTCACTATAATTCGATAAGCCCATTACACTGATACTTTATTCAAGGAGGAACACTTTAATATCCAATACTAAGATACAAAGTCATTAGATGGATATACGACAAATATGTAAAAGAGACGCATCCAAGCCTATGAATCAAATTTATAATTTGTAAGGGTGCATATATATTTACAAGTAATGAGTAATTCATGATGCATGATTATGCAAAGATTGTGATCTTATCATGATTAGAACAAGTTAAGACTAAAGGAAAGATCCTAGGCATGACATCTATTGAATTAAAAATCAAGGAAAGAAAAAGGACTCTAGGCTCATGTCTTTTGGATTCGGGTCGTTATCGGGTTAGACCCAAACACAACTAAACCCAAAGTTTCCTCTCTTTTGCATGAAGCAGATCGGGAGGAGAGGAAGGACGATAGCAGTGAGGTTATGCGAGAATTGTGCAGAGGAGCAAGCCAGCAGGAGGCCTGGACGTCGGGCACGGCTACAACGGCGGCTGCAGGAAGCGAGCGGATCCGTGCGAGGAGAGGAGGAAGAAAGAGATGATGTTGGCAGAGAGGAGTGATGGGGATGTGGTGGCGAGGTCATGTCAAAGACTGAAAGGCGACAAAGGAGGCTCAGGGACGGTGATGATCATCTCAACAGGCTTTTGGGCATTGACAGGCCGTGCATGCGGTAGACGGCAGACTTAAGGCGGTGAGGTTGACGATCTTGCCATGGCGGGAGCGGTCAGACATGGCGAAGACGATCTCGATGATGTCACAGACATGGGAGAGAACAGAGTAAACGAGAGTGAAGAAGAAGAGAGTAAGGGTAGCAGCGTTGCGCAGCAAGGGGAAGAGAAAAGAAGTGTGAAGGAAGAGATGGAGAGGAGAGATGCTAGGGAGAGGGAGAGATATCGGTGTGCTCGGGGGTTGCCTGCGGTGGTTGTCGGCAATGGCAGAAGCAGGGCGAGGAAGAGAAGAGGAGGTGGTGATTTTGAGAGGAGGTTGGTGGGACTACATGTATGGAGCAGGGTTAGGGTTATGGGTTGGTGAGAGAGATTATATAGAGAGAGGGGGAGAAGAGTAGATGGGCTAGGGTTGTTTGGGCCTAGGCTATAGACAGAAAATGAGAAGAAAAGAGGATTGTGGGCTGGACTTGGGTTTGATAGGCTTTGGGAAAAAGATAAGAAAAAGAGAGGAAAAAAAAAGAAAAGGAAATAGGAAAAGGAAGCGGGCTCTTGGGCTGAGGAAAAAATATGAAAGAGAAAGAAAGAAAGGGAAATAATATCAATCTAAATATTATATAACAATAATAATTAACAATAATTATATATTAATAACAATCATAATAATTAATAATGATAATAACAATTAATAATAATTAATCATAATAACTCACACCAGATAATAATTAATCTCTTAATACAAGTCTCACACACACACACACACACACACACATATATATATATGGGGTTATTGTACCTCAGCCGGCAGGCTGAGAGAGTTCTCTCAGCCGGCGGACGTGGCAACGTCACCGCCCCATACTGTCATAATTTTTGGCGGACAAAATCCTGAAAAATCCCGCCTAATTTACTGTCAGTCACGTCAACTTTCTATTTTCCAAAAATACCCTCCCTCACAACTTTCTACCTTTGTAAAAAAGTTGGCTTTCAAAAAATTTACAGCTCTAAAATTTCAACCGGCGATTCTGATCCAATTAGTTATTTTCTTTCACAAATATGATCCGTTTTTTAAAAAATATATTTGCAACCGATGGCGCCTAAGAAATCATCCATCGAAAAAGGTACTACAAAAAATGTTATTTTCAAAAAATTTTAGCGTTTGTGTATTTTAATAGTTTTAAATTTTTTCCAGATTTATTTCCGAGGTCGCAATTTTTTATTTTTTTTTAAATCTTGGAACCATGGTCGCAATTGAGAAAGAGATTTTGAAACTTTAGATGACGAATAAATTTTTAAATTTATAAATTTTGTAACACGACGATAAAGGTCCTATTTTTTTTCAAATTTTTTTTATTTCCTTCTATTTTACTATGTTGCAGTGTTTTCGAAAAAAGTGATGTGCATACACTGCATGCGACCTAGGTCGCAGTTGATAAAATAATAGTTTCAGATTTTTGCGACTTTGGATTTTTTTGTTTTTTTGACCTTTCCTTGTAGCCGAATGCGACGTTGGTCGCAGTATATGAAACTTACTTTTTTTTCTTACATACTGACGACATGGGGTTGCAATTGTTTAGATATGAGTTGTCGTCTACTGCGACCAAGGTCGCAGTGTATTTCTCGTCATTTGTTTTATCATACTTGGGTCGCAGCTGTTTTTGATTGCACAGTAGTCTTTTGCGACCATGGTCGCAGTGTCAAACTGGGTCGCAGTTGTTTCTGATTACACTGTAGTCTTATGCGACCTTGGTCGCAGTGTCGTCCCTGGTACAAGTTTATATTTGCAATGTATGACTGCGACCGTGGTCGCAGTTTATGAAAAAAATATACTTTTTAAAAACATTCGTCGCAGTGTGTGATTGCACTGTAGTCTTATGCGACACTGGTCGCAGTGTCGTCCGGGTGTAAGTTGTTTGTGTTTGCATTGTATGACTGCGACCGATGCACTGTAAGCCCCTCTTGTCTTTTGTCACACAACTTCTTCAGACCTTCCTTGTTGCAGCAAAATTTTCTGCAAATAATCTCATAAGGAGGCTTCCGTGACTTATCTGTACCTTTTCTTCTCACGCTAAAACTTCTATTCCTTGCAAAACAATTGTAGAAATTGTATGCTTCCATATCCGACAGGAACTGTTTCCCTATAAACTTATCTGAGCTTCCAGACATTTCTCCATGTGCATTCATATCCTACAAAAAACAATTACACGAATTAAATGAATATAAATATTTTTTAGATATCACTGTATTATAAAATATAAGTTATATAAATGCGACCAAGGTCGCATAAGAGATGAAAACTATATTACTTCTTATCAAATACTGCGACCAAGGTCGCAGTTATCCGTATGAGAAGAAATCTATCTTACTTCTTACTAAAGACTGCGACCTAAGTCGCAGTAAATAAAAATAAGATTTCACATACGACATGAAATCTATAATACTCCTTTAATGAAGATTGCGACCTAAGTCGCAGTTATCCGTATGTGAAGAAATCTATACTACTCCTTATTAAAGACTGCGACTTAAGTCGCAGTTATCCTTATGTGAAGAAATCTATATTACTCCTTACCAAAGACTGCGACTTAAGTCGCAATTACCCGTATGTGAAGAAAGTTATATTACTCCTTATAAAAGACTACGACCTAAGACGCATACCCAAAAAAAAAAAGATTTCACAACCGGAGATTATTTTCAAATAAGATTGCGACCGAATATTAAAACGGTCGCATTTCTGAAACTTTAAATCATTTGTTATAGGTCGCAGTACCTCATAGACTTAAAGAGAAAAATTCAATATTTAAGAAATTGTTTTTAAAAAAATGAAACAATTAAAACCTGTTGATCGGCATGCAAAGATGTCAACCCTTCAAGATTTTCAATATTCTGAGAGAAAGTAGAATCAGATGCAATATCTTCCATATTTAGATCGCCAGTAGACTGCTCAGACGTCGACATTAAATATTTTGGAGAAAAAATTGATCTGAAAAGATTTTATATTTTCAGAAAAAAGTTTATCGCAGGCTGAAAAGGAGAAACTAGATCTTTCAAAAAGAGGTAAGGAAATAGGGGGAAAAGTAATTCATATAGAATAACCTAAAACCTATAAAGAGCGGCAAAAAAAAGGGGGAAAAATAATAATAAACAATAAGGAAGGTTACCGAAAGAGTTGCTTTTTATAAGGGGTATTTGGTAATTTAACTTCTTCCTAAAAGCGTGCCGCAAGTCAGTGAAGTGACAAATTGAGCCACGTCACCGCAGGCTGAGAGAGTACTCTCAGCCCGCAGGCTGATATACATTTCTCTCTCTCTCTCTCTCTCTCTCTCTATATATATATATATATATATATATATATATATATATATATATATATATATATATATTAAGATACTATTATTTATTATTAAATCATGTATTATAAAATAGAGATATTACAAGAACTCACTCAAAAAAGATCTTTGTCCTTTTTTAGAAAGAAAAAGCTCTATATTTTACAATTGTCTCATCACCATCTCATTCTCCTTATTTTGAATCCTTTCTAAATTCTTTTTCTTCTCTATTTCAACTAGAGAAGTTTTTTTTTTGTTTGGTTTTTGGAAAAAGTGGAAAAGAATGAAGAACTAAAGAAGAGATTAAATTGAAGAGTTGAGAAAAGGGCCTAGTCCATGAGCTCAAGTATTTGTTTGCAGCTGTTTTTGAAAGTGGGGAGATCCCACTTCATTTGTTCCCACAGGAGATGATGTTTGGTTTGTACATGGAAGGGGAAAAAAAACAAAGAATACTTCCTCACATTTTGTGTTCGTTTTTATTTGTGAAACAATATGGAGAAGGGACCAAAGATCTTGGTGAGGTTACCATCTTTATTTGAACATGTAACTACTTCATTTCTCTTGAAGTTGCAAACTGGCAATCTTACCATGTTCAAAATGTAATGTTAGTAAGACCTAGCTTACTCGTAAAATGGTGGCAGTCGAGTTGAGAAGAAAGGGGGCAATAATTTAAAAAAAAAAAAATTAACATTTTCGTTTTAACCGTGGGCTCGCCGCTCTTCTTAGCTCAAAATCGAGCTGAAGAGAAATTGAAGCAAAGAGCGCTATGTGGTCTGCTCTACAAGGGAGTGAAAGAGAGCTCAGAAGGAAGAAAAAGCCAATCAAATGCTCCAGATTGGGGAAGAACCCTCCCTTTAGGCGTTCTTCCTCTGCTGAAGGGTAGTTTCACTTTACGGTCCCTCATCTCTCGTTATTGCATGCAGACACCCATATTTGTAGATTGGAAGAATTTTACTTTAAGAAGACGTGCATCCTCATGAGTTAAGTAACAGTCCTCTTGGGAAAATGTAGCTTCTATGCTTTACTCAATGGGTCGATCACGTTGTTGCATAACTCGGATTTTTCTCGTTTTGTCTAATAATTTTGGATAACTTAGAATGAAACACAAAAAAGATTAAGCATAAAAACTATTACATGCTTTTTCCTGTCAATTTAAACAAATCAGAATTTCATGCCATGCAGCGTGCCATCAAATGCAATTATTTTCAAACCCCAGCTATAGATACATACGTGGTATTAGGAACTCGGGTACAACTGCAGATCAAGAGATTTCAAGCAAACCAGCAAGAGCAATGCTAATTGAAATGCTAATATTTTACTGGATTATATACTACTAATAGGTTTACAAGTAAGACATACAACTAATTCATGGGGGTGTTGTGGGGCGAGAGTGTAAAATCTTAACGGCGGAGTTTTTTTAACTCCTTGGTGTTAGCCAAGAGTTTTTGCATGAAGTGTGGACAGCGTTTTTCAGAGAGCACCGGTAGTCTCAGACTGTCGACAAGCTTCTTGAGTTGTCGACAGTGGTTTCCAGATAGCAGCGGTTTGCCTCAGGCTGTCGACAGGCCTCTTGGGCTGTCGGCAGTGCTAGACCTCTGGTCGATTTTCAAATCGAATTCAGAGTTTATTTCCGATTCGAATTTGGAGTGTTTGGTTTTTTTTATTTTCATAAACTCTGTGGCTATATAAAGAGGGGTATTTCCCTTATTGATTGTATTCTGTATTTGATTGATTTTAATAAGATCTCTCACCCTTCTACCCCGATGACGTACGCAAATTGTCAAACCTTATTGAATCTTGTGTTCTCGCTTTCTTCACTTTGATTTCTTTGCTCATGATATTGGAGACTAATCTCTGGTGTTACTGCTGTCCTCTGTTGTCTTGGACTCTCAATCAGGGGTATCAGAGCTTTTCGGGTTCGACAGAGAGTTTCATTCGGGTGAAACAAATCAATTTGGAGACTGTTTACAGTTTTGTTTGGAGGTAAAGATCTGATTTTTTCTATTTGGATTTGTTTTCGTTACTCTTTTTCCGTATTATTTCGAGGAATCCATTGAGGAGATGGTCAGAGATAGTCAATCCACAGTGAAATTCATGAACCCACATCCAATGAAGATTGATGTGATAACGTTTTATGGCAAGAACAACTTTGGGATGTGGATGTAACGGTCCGAGTGTTTAATTACCTCAATATCCATAATCATCAACCTCAATATTTATTTATTCAGTATACTACAAAATTTGAGAGCATCTCCCTAGAAATATGGAGTCTATCTCAATACAATATAAATTAATTTCGGCTAACATCAGCCTACTTATCAATTTCAAATTTTATCATATAGTTCATCTCAATCAAATAAATATATACATAAGAGTGCTTCCCTTGATATAATATTCTAACACAAAACCATTTATGAGTTCTACTCAATATACAAACTGCAATCATCCATATTTATCTCCTTTTATTACAGTGTATCACTATTTACTGCCACTAGCACTAACTCACAATTACTAATAAAATCAGAGTTTACAAAAGGGAATCACATTCTACAATAAAATACATGCATCATCTCAGGAGAACATACTTGTAGCTCTGCCGAAGCTTTGTCTTGCCGTGACCTGAAAATATCAATCTGTGGTGGGGTGAGCTCAAAATTTCAGTAAGTAAAATCAGTCAAGTCAGAGTTTCTATTATATACCTTTGTAATTCAAGTATGATGCAGTTGAACAAATTTCAAGAATCAGTTTCAATGTCTTCCTACTATGGTTGATACTGCAGCTTAATGGATCATAAATTTTTTTAATTATCTGGTACTTTCTATATATATTCTTCTGGTACAATGACCAATTTCATTATCATACAACATCATGTATTATACAATACTTAATCTGATCATCTATCTCTTATGTTCTCCTAGAAGTTCATGATCACATCCACTTTAATATATATATATATATATATATATATATATATATATATATATATATATATATATATATATATATATGAGAGAAATGTAAATCAGCTGACACAGGAGGCAAATTCGTCCTATGTCGCACTCAAAAATCATATTTCCCGAATGAATTTTTAAGATCCGACCGTACATTATCATCTTCATATTCTAAGATATACACATATAAAAAAATTAAGTGATTTGAAGTTCGTTTACTCATTGATCTAAACGTTCTATTTTGTTCTATTGTTAAAAAACCGTTAATGTTTGAACCCAAAAAAATGTAGTAAACAAACTTCAAATCACTTGATTTTTTATATCTATATATCATAGAATATGAAGATGATAATGTGTGGTCAGATCTTGAAAATTCATTCGGAAAATATGATTTTTGAGTGCGACATAGGAGGAGTTGCCTCCTGTGTCAGCTGATTTACATCTCTCTCTCTCTCTCTCTCTCTCTCTCTATATATATATATATATATATATATATATATATATATATATATATATATATATATATCACTTATAGACTTTGTGGTATAATATTGTATAACATGCTCGTATATCATGTATATACTCAATTCACAACTCATTCGTATGTTACATATGACACACGATTTTATAGCATATCATTCACCACCCGCGATGGCACACAAGTCATGGTTACAACCGTTTAGTCCTTTCAATTATCTATCTTTTTCACGTATGTACAATACTTATCCACATATTTTCAGATATTATATATATTTTGATTACCTTAGTTACTCTCAATTTATTATCAAGTTTACTTTGTATATACACATCAAATTATATATTTGATTAAAAACCTATCACATGTGGCGGTACACAATCAACTCACATGACCAGTATAAACCCATGGATCTGATGATACACTGATCATCCAATCATATTAATAGATATCAATAAACAATTCTGCTGATATGAAACAACCCAAATCACATCTATTGGAGCGCAAGATCTTACTTAATTTTATATTGATTTTTTCTTTTAGCATACATATAAGATGCAAGACATACGGACATCACATACCACTCCTGGTAGTATCCAAATATAACTGTATATTCATACATGAAGAAATACGAGACAATCACATACATATACTGGAAGTTACTACAATCTATTTATCAGATGTCATAAACAACTATATGCATATACTAGGTGCCATATATAACAACATCCATAATTCGAATATAATAAATAATCATATCCATATACCGGATATTATAAATAGCAACATCTATATATTAGAAGTCATGAGTAACCACATTCATATACCGGATGATATAAATAATCACATCCATATACTGGGTGTCACAAACATACATTCATGCATACTTCAATAAAATAAATAACAACAATACTCCCCTTCGATCACCTCCGGTTTAACCCGGTCCCTTCCTCTGATACAATAAATAACAACAATACTCCCCTTCGATCACCTCCGGTTCAACCCGGTCCCTTCCTCTGATAAAATAAATAACAGCAATACTCCCCTTCGGTCACCTCCGATTTAACCCGGTCCCTTCCTCCGATACAATAATGATATCATATACATGCTTTGCACATTTCTTATTACAAAAGCATTCACAATCATACTGCTATGTCACACAGTCAAGTTCATACAATTTTATTTCTCAGTTCATTATCGTAGTTTCAAAGAATTCTTGTCGTATCTAAAAGGTACTAAACATACATAATGCATAAGCTTAATAGTCCTGGTATTTTATCGGTCACGTTCTGATTGATACTATCAATATCCGATCTTTCTAATTGTATTACTTATTCATCTCTTGTGATCACTCTCATATTAAGAACCTGATTATTGCTCATTCAATCACATAACTAAACACCCGAGTGAGAACTTTTACTCACTGATTTGTTTGCGGTTTCTCTGATTTCGGACCTTCACTTCCTTTACACTAATAATATACCTGTATTTGGAATTGAATTGGCATTTACCTTAAGTATTCACCAGGTCTCCTAACAGTATAATTTGTATCATGAAACTTGATAGGGATTATAAGTTCATCGATTAATATAATTAATCTCACTTTTGCTAAGGGTTACCAGATCAGACGATTACTTACAGATGTCTCGGTTTCATATCCACCCTATCATACTACATACACTAAGTGTTCTCGATAAATCAAAACTCTCAATAACAATGTTACCTTTATTCTAACCAAGTGATGTTTTAAATTTTGTTTACCTGTTTCAGTTAAATTTCACATGTATTCACATATGCATCAAATCTACATATACGGATAAGTATATGTGTGCGTATAAATACTAAACTGTATATTAGTCAATTATTGACTATTCAGTTCTCAGCTTCCATAGTTATATCATGTTAATTCTATATACTTATATCAGTTACCGATACAGGATTACTAATCACATTGACATGATACTCAATCTTTCGTCCATATCACTAATATCTGATCATTAGATAATTGTCTATCTATTACCAATTAGATATAATCAGTATCATTATAGAACTAAGAATTTTAAGATTAACTGAGAATCCCGATATTTTGATTTAAATCAACTTATCATATAACACTTATTTTTATTAAATACTCCTGATAAGACTGAAAAAATCTCTAAAATCATGAGTTTTCTTTCATTTAATCGGTTACAGATTATAAGTACTCTTAATCAGCCTTTATCCTGCAATACCGTTTCTATCTTTTTTGATTTCACTATTTTTCATTTCCATGATAATTCGCTGTAGGCATATATATATATCATATTTCAAGTTAACACCATTGATTATGATTCAATCTATTACTGTGCAAGAAATTTGTATTTATTTTCATGCTTAACTCGTTACTATGTACTACTGACACTAATCAATTTAAATTAGAGCTTTATTAACCAAATCTCGGTGTCTGGCCAATCAGTCTATTACCATCCATATTCATACATCCACGTGGGTATAAAGACCATATCCATACGCATTTATCTCAATAATTACTTTTATTGCTAACAATATTGACAAATAATATACAATTTCCTTCATGAAAAATAATTTGGTAATTTATCAAAATCAATTTAATCACGTTAGTTTTATAGGTAACTATCAACCTGACTTAAACTAACATGTTCTTCAGGATCAATATCCACTTAAACGTGCCGCTGGTGTAACGTTCGTGACATTGCACACGAAAAACTTAACTCAGGGTTTTTCAATTATTATTTATAATACTCATGCCTCAACCATTATTATTAGTTTTCCCCCAACTATTAGTTCACATATATAATTATTAAGTAACATAATCAGTCCTGATTCCGTCAGGGTTAGTTATATAAACATATATTTAATCAAAAAAATTCAGTTATAATGATATCCATATCATACTATATCCATCATCTATATCCCATTTAATATAGGTTTCTATATCACAGTTATTCCCAGTTGTTCAAGGATTTACTTCGATTTCATTTACTCGGTTCAGTTCTGGTATTAATTCTGGATTCTGCTTATGCCGATATCAACATAACTGACTCTATAATTCTCGATTCCATCATTAATGATAGCTAAAGTGATCAATATCTTAGCTAATTTCATTTATCTCTTATTAATCAGATAGTATCCACGATATATCATCGATCTTACGTTCTATCACTATTTAGCCTACTCGCCGGGTATAACTGGTGTTAATCACCCATTATCCAATCATAATTTACAGTTACTAGATTTGATCACAATATTGATTGCATAATAATATTAATAATAATTTTCTATCAGTCACGATCCATATTACTATTGAATCAAAACTTTAAAATAAAATCGGGATGACTCCACTCACCTTGCCATGTCTATCGGCCTCCCGATTACTCAACGTCGTATACTAATACTGTGGATGCGTAGTTCTCATCTCCACAAATTCAACGACTTCAGAATCGTGCAATTTGGAGTTCAGATGGCCGAGATATCGCCCGAATACACATGAGACATAAAACGAGGTTAGATATGTAACATTAGATAGTATTCAGGGGGATGTTCAAATCTTCTCCAGGTCCCAAAATAATTTATTTAATTCATCGGTGGTTGAAATGAAAATGTGCCTTTATATTATAAAATGGGTCGGGTCGGGTTTCTTTATTGGGTCGGGTCAGACCCACAACCAACAGCAGCGCATTGTTGCTGCTGTGCGCGAGACTCGCACTCTCGTCGGCGCTGGCCGGCGTGGCCAGCCACTGCCAGTCGTCCCGCGCCCCAACGCTGCCTTGGGCGCCGCCTTGCCGCCACCGGAGTTCAAGAACAGAGAAAGAGATAGAGAACAAGGGAAAATGGAAATAAAAAGAGAAGGGAGGAAGAGGGCTACGACTCCCCTCCCCTATCGCCCCTTGCAGGCGATGCCCTTGCCGGCGCCCACGCCGGCACCGGCCTCCTGGCTGGCCGAAATCCGAGAGAGAGAAAAGAGAGGAGAGAGGTCTTTAGATAGAGATAGAGAGTGAGTGAGTAAGTGAGCCTAGGAGAGAGGAAGGAGATTTATCATCTCCCTATTCTCCACCTACTCCCCTCACCTCCCTCCATGCCCATTAAATGCTCTCCCATCCCACATTTATTATTATTATTATGTATTTTGAATGTAATACATGTATTTATCCATATGCTCTTATGTGTGTGTGTGCGCGCGCGCGCGCACACACATGCTCATTTGAATACAATTATACGTGCACCCAATATCTTGCACAAGTACATGCCACTTCATCATCTACAAAATGCAACACAATATATATAATTGTATTTAAATACAATTACTTGCAATTTAAACAAGTATTTCAAAGTGTTTAAATATACACACACACACATGTATTCATACTTATACATTTTCTTTTCACCCCAAGATATCGGGAAATTCCAATTTCATATCAAAACAAATAAGTAAAATTTCTAATTATTTTGCATATTATATTAATCAAAGATTAATATATTAAATTGGGATTTAATTACGTAAGCGTTACAGTGGAGGTATGAGGTGATAGATGCACTGACGTATCAAACCTCAAAGATATTCTATGTTTGGGAGAAAAGTCGGAGGAGACTTCTGAAAAAGATTGAGACAAGATGAATAGAACGACGTGAGGTCTTGTTTGACACAAGACATTAAGTATCATATGTTGTATGAGACCTCCACAAGGAAGATGTGGGAGATCCTCGAGAAGAAATATCTGACGAAGAGAATCGAAAGTTGATTGCATCTGAAGAGGAGGCTTTATCACTTCCAGTTGGAGAGAGAACTCTCCTTTGATGAACATATGATAACTATACGAAGCTTCTTGCAGACCTAATTAATGTAGATATGACGATCGAAGAAGAGGACAAGGCGGTGATTCTTCTGAATCCTTTTCCTGATGAAGAGTATGAAACCTTCGTCATAACCTTGATCAATGGTAAACAAACAATTCACTATAGTGATGTGTCCACTGCTCTTGTAAATTATCAAGTGAGGAGGAAGGATAAGCAATCTTCTTCCAATGGTTCATCAGCAGATGCGTTGACGATAAGAGGCAAGGGTTCCAATCGTAAGGGAAAAGGCGAGCGTGAGAGATCGAAGTTCAGATTGGGTTTCAGAGATCTGAAGAATAACCATTGCACCTTCTGCAAAGAGTTAGGCATTGGAATATTGATTGTCCAAAGATCAAAGATAAGAATAAAGAGTCGAAGACTGAGGCAAATCTCGCAAGGGTGATCAATATCCAATCGGGTAGTACTTCAAAGGCAGGTGGATCAAATTCAGACTCAACAGTATTCTCTTTCTCAGTCACTACTCCTACTATTGGTTACTCAGGTAATTTTAAGTGGATGCTAAATACAGGAACTACCTATCATGTGTGTCGCAATAGAGATTAGTTTTCTAGCTTTGAGAAGATAGATGGATGTTCTGTTATCATGAGTGATGATCGTCCATGTAACATAGAAATGATATGTACGGTTCATATCAAGATGTTTGATAGGATGGTGCGGAATTAAAGAAAGTAAGGTATGTACCTCAACTGAAAATGAATCTTATCTCGGTTGGTGCCTTGAAAGCATTGAGTCTTGAAGTTTCTATTAGAGATAGTTTTCTCAAGATGACTAGAGGCTCGATGATTGTTTTGAAGGGCGTCCGACAAAATAACCTTTACAACTTGAAGAGTAGTACGGATATAGGGTAAGACGACTTTTACAAATTCAGATAATGATTGCACCTAACTTTGACATATGAGGCTCGAACATAGGAGAAAAGTCTTTGCAAGGTCTTGCAAAGGAAGGTCTATTGAAAGGTGCCAATACTTGAAAATTGGATTTCTGTGAACATTGCAACATCGGAAAGAAGATCAAAGTGAGATT
Organism: Agave tequilana; assembly: GCA_038442645.1. NCBI lineage: Eukaryota > Viridiplantae > Streptophyta > Magnoliopsida > Asparagales > Asparagaceae > Agave > Agave tequilana. The sequence goes on along the minus strand of JAVJIF010010089.1, from coordinate 120,759 downwards.
CGGCATCGCGATTCATTGCACTGAGGGGATTTTGAATTATGTTCACAGATTTCTGTGGACCTACCAAGACGACATCTATTAGAGGTAACTGATTAGGTTCCATATTTGCATATTTCATACCACATCTGCACATTTATTTTATATAAAATTCTGCTAAATAATAGCTTTCTTGTGTGTTTCAAGATCCATGACATGAGGTGAAGAAGAAAACCATAACACTAATTTATTTGGGGATTTTTAAAGCCTAGAAGAAGCCCAATCTGCTAATTTTGGGAGCAAAAAACTATAAACTAGAAATCAGTGCATAGCCCATACCCCAAGTACAGGACCCACGCCCTGGTGCGGCATGTACGACACCAGTATAACCACCACGCGTCGTCCTTCAACACGTGGTTTCATATGGTTCCTCGGTACCCCACTTTTGCCTATAAATACCCAGTGTTGAGAAAAATACAGGGAGGAAAGTTTTTAGGGTAGTTTTCTCTCTTTAGTCCAGGTTAGTTGTTGTTGTTCTTTTTCTTTTATATTTTTCATTTCTTGTAGATAATGTAATAGGAAAGAGAGTGATTCTTAGGATGAAAGTTGGAGTGTTTGTAATGGAGGGTGACACTTTATGTAAGGTTCTCTTTTTATCTCTACTTGTTTTCTTCTCACTAACCTTTTACATGCTTAGTTAATTTTCTCTCATGGCAACTAACTACTAACCACTAACTTGCTAACTCCTTACTTGATAATCCACATGAATCTAATAGCCTCTACTTGGCCTTGCTCTTGCAAGAGCCATTAATGGCTCATGATGATGGATTCTAACACTCTAACACCTAACTTTCTAACAAGCTAACATTACTTTATTACATGCTTGCTCTATTGTAGTTTTGATGGTTTAATTGTAGCTTGCACTTGTTTGTTGAGTTTGAATGTGAAAGTGATCTTATGGGTCATGCTTTGAAAAGCTCTTGAACCAAGGACTAGTGATGGCCAAGGATACATGTGTGGTAACTATCACTTAGAGGTTAGCATGGTTAGTGAAACCATTAGTAGTTAGTAGCCATGAGTTTTCTTTCATTTTTATTTTGTTTAAGATATACCAAAAATCACAGATACATTCTTTTCAATGTTTTTATGTTTGTTTTCACCGTACTCTTCTTTTCATTCTTTCTTTTCTATTCTTTTCATTCTTTGAAATATAGAAGAACCGTTAACATACACATGAACATACCAATAAAGCATCTATGCTTCTTGTCTATGTGAATTTAATCCGTATAGCCACCATGCTATAACGGAAGTATCGAGGAAGCCAAAGCGCACACACTTTGATTAGTGATTTCAAAATGACACTTTTTATGCGCGAATTTCCTACGATCAGTAACCACTACTGTTATAGTACTGATAGATAACACTGTTATAACATGCTAGGTATTGATGATGTTAGAGTACTGATAACATACTTGTAATATTTGTTGGCCCAAAGGCCCATCACTCTAGTTTTGATGATGATCAACTCATGTAGTTATTGTACTAATGATCTTGTATTTAATTAGTGACAGATTTGTTATCAAGATCTTAGTAGGTGCATAGCTTCAATAAAGGATTTAAAGTCAAATTTTGGAGCTAGCACCGGTTGATTCACGAGCCTATGCATCAAGACCACATCAAGTACTCAAGAGGAGTCGAGCTCGTTGGATTGCTTTTGGACCAAGTCAAGATGATGAGAAGACTTCAAGGGAAGACTTCAAGATCAAGACTTGTGTCTAGGTATAAGATTTTTGTTTTAGTTAAAATGTAAAGGATAGAGTAGTTGGTGGATTGCTCAAAAACATATCACACACACACTCCTGATTTAGTTGTCTTTTCATAAAAGAATTTTCAGTTTAGAAAAGACTTTCATTTTGGAAAAATACATTTTGGTTTTTGGTGTTTTCTTATATACATGTTTTAAACCAAAACCATATTTAGAGCTTAATGCCAAAAACATAGATATTTCATCTTAATTGTGTAGTGGATCATATCCATACACACTATGCTTTAATGAATTCAAAATATCTTGTTTTTGTATCATGAAGAAGTTTGAAAAACAAGTTTTAGAAAAATACTAGTTTTCAATTGAGTCAATATTTCCAACTTACAAAAATAGTCCAAATCTTTTATAACATGCCTTGATTTTGTGCAAGCATGTTTGTTTATCAAAGTATATTGGTAAAACTATTTTTGTAGATTTTTATGTATTTTATGGGATTTTTATGTGAGCCAAAAGACCAAGTTTTAATCCCAGATTTTCTGTTCCAGGCTTCAGCCAAGTCGACTAGTCGACCTACCAAGTCGACTAGGGCTGAAGTCAGTCGACCGGCTCGGTCGACCGACGTGCACGACGTGCATGCCTTGACCTGGCAGATGGCCGGACGACCGACACATTCGACCGGAACTGAGAGCAGTGCTCTCTGTTCTTTTCGGTCGACCGGGCGGTCGACCGGAGGCTCCAACAGTGTGATTTTTGACCGTTGGCGGTCGATCGGACGGTCGACCGTTAGGCCTGACAGACCTCCAACGGCTAGTTTTCTGAGCCTATAAATTTGGGGGTTTGGGCATTATTTTCACCAAGATTTTGGAGAAGTTTTAGAGCCAGTTTTTCCTACTCTTTTCAGAGGTTTTTTCTCCACAAATTTGAGAGCTAATTCTTCCAATCAAAAGGGGAGTTTTTATCAAGAGTGTTAAAAGTAATTCTTTGAGTTTTCCTCCACCATTCTCTTTCCTTGTTTTTCTCACACAAACACTTGAGCATCCATTGATTATTCATTCTATAGGAGTGTTGTAGTGAGAGTGTTTTTGGGTGATCAAAGTGTTGTGATCACCAAAGATCTTTTCGTTATACTTTGAGGAGGCGGGCAAGTGTGCTCGCGGAGGTTTAGAGTTCGGTTGTGAACTCTTGGTTTGAGGTGCGGCCTCGGCAAGCTTATGGGGCTTGCGTGTGTACGGGACTAGGGAGTCCGAGGGATTGTAGGTGTTGCGGCACCAAGGAGAGATCCATTGGGATCGTGCATAGTGGAAATCCTTCGTGTGTCGAAGGCGGTGATGTAGAGCAAGTGTGCTCGAACCTCGAAACAAATCCCTTATGTTTACGATTGCTCACTCTCTCTCTCTCTCTCTCTATCTCTTGTCTATATCTTGCATGCTTATATTGTGTTTATCTTTTCATGCTTGATATACATTGTGTGCTATATTGATATACTTGCTTGGGTTGTTTGCTAACACTTGTATTTAACCAAGAGAGCCAACGCAGCACCTCAACCCTTATCAAGGGGAATCTAGAGGAGTTTGTCCAGAGCCCTTCACGGGAAATTCGGCAACACTCTTGTGTTATACGTGGTGTTTAGTGTAAGAGATTAGTTTAGGTCATAATAGTTTTTACTTCCGCATTATTTAGCATTAAGTGACCATTAGATTAGTCATCACCTATTCACCCCCCCCTCTAGGTGAAGTTACAATTGGTATCAGAGCTTGGTACTCTGATTTGGGTCTTACAACCTAGAGTTAAAGATCCTCATTTTTAGGCTAATCACAATATTTGTACACACACCATGGACTTCATGTCACCACCCATGTTTGACATTCTTAACATCCATATATGGAAGGTTAAGATGTCCTTGTACCTCAAAGCCCTAGGTTATCATGTTTATCTTGCCATCACTAATAATGATTATTGTTTATATGGTAAGAATATTGAGGCTAATGCAAAAGCCCTTCATGCTATAAAATCAACCCTAAATGATGAATATTTATCTAGGGTATCTAACTTTGATTCGGCTTTTATAGTTTGGAACACCCTCACCTCCCTTGGCGAAAAGGATCTATATTATGCCCGGAGCGATTCGGATGTTGGAAGCGACACCTCCAACAAGTGCTACATGGTCCAAGGGGATAACCCCTTGAGATAACTACCGAATCCGAGGATGAGGATGTTAACATGTCATATGAAGAGCTTTCTACATTTTGTCAATTATTGCTTGAAAAATATGACATGATTAAGAAAGAAAATAAAAATTTGAAAAAGAAATTTGATTGCATGCATATAGAACAAGATTCATTTAGAAACAAGATTGCATGCCTAGAAAAAGAAAATGAAGATTTGAAAAATGAGAATGTTTCCTTATTTTTAAAATTGAATGATTTGTGTGAAGGAAACAATACTTTGAAAAATAAAATTGATTTGGTGGAAAAACAAAAGAAGTTATTTTTCAAGAAAATAAGTCTTTAAAAAGAAAAATTTATGAAAAAGAAAAAGATTTTGTTTCTAAAAGAAAAAGAAAAATGATTCTTTATCTCATCATGCTTTACATGCCACCACTAATGAGATTAAAGACTTGAAAAATGAAATGGATTGTTTGAGTTCAACTTTGAACTCTTGTGCATTTAACCATACTAGATTGGAGTCTTTGTTCTCAAAGAAACAAACTCCACACATTCATGCACAACATCATCATGCTTATGTTGCACATCATGATCACACTCACACACATAAGCATTCTAAGGTGTACATGTGTACACATTGTGGCCGCAAAGGCCATTTAGCAAAATTTTGTTATGACAAGTTGCATTATTTTAATTTTGCTAATAATAAAAATTTTTGGGTTCCTTACAAGACTAACCCCAAAGGACCCAAGAAAATGTGGGTACCAAAATCCCCACCTTGTGTATTTGATGTAGGTGAGGGCTCTCACAAAACGTGAGAGATTTGGTGCCTTGATGGTGGATGCACTTGGACTTGATGGACACATATATGGATGCATCGTTATCAAGGAGTTTTGGTGGGTCAACCACCATGTTTGGAGCTTTGGAGTATGGTTGGTAACTATCTCTAAACTCCTAATTTATGTACATGCTTTTTACTTATATCATATTCATAGCATGTTCATGTTTTGTGTTATTATGTGCTTCATGTGGTAAATACATGGTTAGATGTAGTATTTGTCAAAACTTGTATCTATACATGTACAAATAGTGAGAACAAATTGATTCATATATGTTTGCACTTCATGCTCATTTGTACCCACTAGATGCACATGTATAAGCTAGTTTTGATGATTTCCTCATTTACACTTGTTTTGCCAATTTTCGTTTTTTTTACTTCATGTATATGCGTTTTATTCAAATCTAATAAATATACATGTATATCTTTTGAGTCTCTTGCCTTCATGCAAATACCTTTAATAGACTCTTTTATGTTTGGGATATGTATGTGTATTGCTAGTTTTGAATAAATCATACATATACCATGAAGATTAGTGTTTTAATGAAAAATGATTTTTTAAAATGTGACTTATGATCTTTTTGAGCTTCAATGTCTATTTTCATGAAAATGCTATTTACATGACTCTTGTACACTCACATTTTATTCATTTTGTCATGACTTTGTTTCATGTACATCTTTTATGAGATTTATAGATCTTGAGTGTAATATTTGTGTATTTGGTATGATTCATGAAAAACATATGATTTATTGTATTTTGAAGGATCTTTAACTAGTTTTTCAAAAATCAATTTATACTAGTTATTTATTCTTCAAATTAGTAGTTTATGAGATATACACATGATCCTATTACTGCTTCAATGGTATCATTGAATCGTTTCAATTGGTATCAATGTGACTCTATTTTTGTATATACTCATGTTTTGTTTTCTTATATATGTATGTATTAATTTCAATTGGTATACTCATTTTTCATACATACATATGATTTGTTTTGTGCTTGAGCTAAAATTGATTTACATTTTTAAAGCACAAAGTTGTTTTATGTTAAGCTTAATTCAAATCTTATTTTTCAAGCTTAAGCATTTGTTTTTAAATTGGTATCAATATGGTTGATCATTACTTTACTATTGATCACTATTTTACAATTGATCATTTTCAAAATTGATATCAAAATTCAAAATTTGTTTTATTGAGAGAATTCAAAATTTTGTTTGATAAGAAAAATTCAAAATTTTGATTTATATTGCCTATATGCAAGGAGAGCTTAACATCTCTTCTACATATAGATTCATGTTGAGTGTATTGTATATTGAGGAGCTTGATAACTCTACTTTATGTGGTACACGTGTGTAGGGGGAGCTTCACATCTCCTCTTATGCATTACATAATATGTGTTATGTGAATTGGGGCTTGTCATCCCTTCTTCATGTAATGCATATGTGTAGGGAAACTAACTTAGCGTCTTCCTCTTCATGAATGTATATCGCATATAACCCTTATTGATCGATTTGTTTTACCCCTTCTTTGGTTCTTTGTTTCGGACAAAAAGGGGGAGAAAAATTTGATGATTTTGTTTTTACTTTAACTCCTTTGTTGATGATTGACCAAAAGAGGGAGAAGTATTTGAGATATATGCATGCTTTTGGTAAAAGAATTTATGTTTATGCATATATGTTTTGTTTTGCAAATAGTAGAAAAAGATTTTGTGATTTTGTTTTATACTTGATTAGCATGTTTACTCTTACATTTGCATACATGTTTATGTGCCTCATTGCATATTTATTTGTTTATGTGGTATGCATGAGTTAAGGGGGAGCTTCTTTGAAGCTTCACTTTAATCCATGCATATATAACTTCATGAGTTTTGTCATCATCAAAAAGGGGAGATTGTTGGCCCAAAGGCCCATCACTCTAGTTTTGATGATGATCAACTCATGTAGTTATTGTACTAATGATCTTGTATTTAATTAGTGACAGATTTATTATCAAGATCTTAGTAGGTGCATAGCTTCAACAAAGGATTTAAAGTCAAATTTTGGAGCTAGCACCGGTTGATTCACGAGCCTATGCATCAAGACCACATCAAGTACTCAAGAGGAGTCGAGCTCGTTGGATTGCTTTTGGACCAAGTCAAGATGATGAGAAGACTTCAAGGGAAGACTTCAAGATCAAGACTTGTGTCTAGGTATAAGATTTTTGTTTTAGTTAAAATGTAAAGGATAGAGTAGTTGGTGGATTGCTCAAAAACATATCACACACACATCCTGATTTAGTTGTCTTTTCATAAAAGAATTTTCAGTTTAGAAAAGACTTTCATTTTGGAAAAATACATTTTGGTTTTTGGTGTTTTCTTATATACATGTTTTAAACCAAAATCATATTTAGAGCTTAATGCCAAAAACATAGATATTTCATCTTAATTGTGTAGTGGATCATATCCATGCACACTATGCTTTAATGAATTCAAAATATCTTATTTTTGTATCATGAAGAAGTTTGGAAAACAAGTTTTAGAAAAATACTAGTTTTCAATTGAGCCAATATTTCCAACTTACAAAAATAGTCCAAATCTTTTATAACATGCCTTGATTTTGTGCAAGCATGTTTGTTTATCAAAGTATATTGGTAAAACTATTTTTGTAGATTTTTATGTATTTTATGGGATTTTTATGTGAGCCAAAAGACCAAGTTTTAATCCCAGATTTTCTGTTCCAGGCTTCAGCCAAGTCGACTAGTCGACCTACCAAGTCGACTAGGGCTGAAGTCGGTCGACCGGCTCGGTCGATCGACGTGCACGACGTGCACGCCTTGACCTGGCAGATGGCCGGACGACCGACACAGTCGACCGGAACTGAGAGCAGTGCTCTCTGTTCTTTTCGGTCGACCGGGCGGTCGACCAGAGGCTCCAACGGTCTGATTTTTGACCGTTGGCGGTCGACCGGACGGTCGACCGTTAGGCCTGACAAACCTCCAACGGCTAGTTTTTCTGAGCCTATAAATTTGGGGGTTTGGGCATTGTTTTCACCAAGATTTTGGAGAAGTTTAGAGCCAGTTTTTCCTACTCTTTTCAGAGGTTTTTCTCCACAAATTTGAGAGCTAATTCTTCCAATCAAAAGGGGAGTTTTTATCAAGAGTGTTAAAAGTAATTCTTTGAGTTTTCCTCCACCATTCTCTTTCCTTGTTTTTCTCACACAAACACTTGAGCATCCATTGATTATTCATTCTATAGGAGTGTTGTAGTGAGAGTGTTTTTGGGTGATCAAAGTGTTGTGATCACCAAAGATCTTTTCGTTGTACTTTGAGGAGGCGGGCAAGTGTGCTCACGGAGGTTTAGAGTTCGGTTGTGAACTCTTGGTTTGAGGTGCGGCCTCGGCAAGCTTGTGGGGCTTGCGTGTGTACGGGATTAGGGTGTCCGAGGGATTGTAGGTGTTGCGGCACCAAGGAGAGATCCATTGGGATCGTGCATAGTGGAAATCCTTCGTGTGTCGAAGGCAGGGATGTAGAGCAAGTGTGCTCGAACCTCGAAACAAATCCCTTGTGTTTGCGATTGCTCACTCTCTCTCTCTCTATCTCTTGTCTATATCTTGCATGCTTATATTGTATTTATCTTTTCATGCTTGATATACATTGTGTGCTATATTGATATACTTGCTTGGGTTGTTTGCTAACACTTGTATTTAACCAAAAGAGCCAACGCGGCACCTCAACCCTTATCAAGGGGAATCTAGAGGAGTTTGTCCAAAGCCCTTCACGGGAAATTCGGCAACACTCTTGTGTTATACGTGGTGTTTAGTGTAAGAGATTAGTTTAGGTCATCCGCATTATTTAGCATTAAGTGACCATTAGATTAGCCATCACCTATTCAGCCCCCCTCTAGGTGAACTTACAATATTGATATACCGATTGTTAGAATATTTTTATTGTATTATTGTTACCTCGATATGTATTATATATTATCATGATTGTATTATTATAGTATATATTATTGCTTCCTTTATTTTATCCCTCACCAGGTCGCTTTCTGATGACCCTAGGTTTGCATGCCCAGGTTGAAGATTCGAGATATCATAGCACCTGATACTCCATGGGATATTAGTAGGAGGTCTGATACTTTTATTATTCATAGATATCTTTATTATCCCGACTTTATTTTCTTACTTATTTCGGTTTTCATTATCTATCGTGGACACTGGCTTCTTTTTTACAGTTATCTCGTACTTATTAATGCTGAAATTATTTTGTGTATTGCATATATTCTCTATATTGAGGCTTAGCGTACGTATGTGACGGTATTTATGCCCTGTGTATATACGTCTCCATATCGTCCCCATATCCATGGGACCGGGGCATTACAACTACTTTGTGTTTTTTATAGATGATTACTCGATGTTTGGTATATACCATAAAGTATAAAGAGAAAGTTCTGGAGTTGTTTGTGGAGTGAAAGAGGCTCATGGAGAAAAGAACAGGAAGGAAAATTATGATACTCCATTCAGACAATAGAGGAGAGTATACAAGCGATCCTTTTCTACAGGTATGCCATGATGAGGGCATAGAAAGGCACTTCACAGTAAGAGAAAACACCGCGACAAAACTGGGTGGCTGAAAGGATGAACATGACCTTACTAGAAGACCCGGTGCATATTATCCAACACTAGTATATCGAAATATTTTTGGCTGAGACATTGGCGTATGCTTGTTATCTTGTTAACAGATTGCCTTCATCTGCGATAGGAGGAAAAACTCCTTTGAAAGTTGGTCAGCAAAAGTTACTTAGGATTATGAACCGCTACGAGTATTTGAGTGTCCGATCTACTATCATGTCAAGAAAGATAAATTAGACCCAAGAGTGAGAAAAAGTATGTTCATAAGATTCAAGAAAGGTGTTAAAGACTATAAAATTTAGGATTTGAAGGACAAGAAGTTTATCTTGAGCAGAGATGCCACATTTGACGAGGCTTCAATAATGAAGCCTAGAGACTCCCAGTAGGTGGATAGTAAGAAAATTGAAGGGATATCGCAGCAGATAGAGAGTGATGTTACTTCACCATCTCTAGAAAGATCAGTATCATTTGAGACCATACCTATGGTGACACATGGTGGTGGTCATGTAGCTGATCAGGATGCTGTCGATGATGAGAATCAAGGACAGGTTATGGGTGATGTTTAAGAATCTATTGCAATCAAAAGAACCAAAGAAATTCTGTAGCACCCCATTCCCGGGATATGTACCCAGAGACGTGTCCTGATTTTTTTGACCGTATTGTTCAATTTTCTTCCAGTATTTATTTTTAAGTTGTGATTTCTCATGTTATGGTATCGGATCTGGATTCTCAGGCTTAGAGTCAGCCCTGACCCGAACTGGGAACCCAATACTAGCCTGCTGCCCGATTTGACCTTTCTGGAAGTCTGATTTGACCAATTTTAGTTTTAGACACTATTTTTCAATATTTAGATTTTTCATGATTTTTTAGAATTTTTCAGAATTTTTCTGCAAAATCTCCAAAACCGGTGTTGGTCGGCATCGCTGACTGATTCCCGGATGTTTAGTTTTCAAACGGGATTAAATTTGTAAAAATAGCTTTCAAGTTACTTCTTAGAATTTTATTTTCTATCTAAATACATTTTTTGAGATTTTTCTAAATTTATCAAAATTTGACCGATTCTGGGGTCGGCCAGTATCGTCGGAAAATTTCAAGATTTTTTATTTGCAAAATATATTGAATTTCTTAAATCTGATTTCATCGAGTATCTTAAAATAATATTTACTATTTTTGAGAATTTTTTGAAACGTTTCTGAAACAGTCGAATTTTTGCCCTATTAAAATAATAATATTATTTACCGACAATTTCTTTTCTTACTTTTTCCTTCCCTACTCCCCAACTTTATACTCCTAGATATTTTAATAAATTAAATATTTAATAATAAAATTTTCTACTATTTTCTTTTCATTTTCCTTATTTTTTCCTTTTCCTATATTTTCTTTCCTTTTCTTTCTTTTCTTCCCCTTTGACTTTCCCATGCTCTGCTCCCGCCGCCTGCAGCCGCCTACAACCACCTGTAGGGCTGCAATAGTAGCGCCTCTTCCCCTCTCCATCCCTATTTATCATCACTTCCTTCTCCTCCACCTCCATTAAAACCCCTTCTCCTTCTCATTTCCATTTCAAATTTCAATCTCCTTCAACCAAAAACCAAACAAACCCAACTCCACCACCGGCCACCTCCACCACCGGAGCCGCCGCCGCCGCTCCCTATAGCCGCCGGCCACTTTCCCCACACCCCCTCTCCACTCCTCCACCTCCTTCAACCTCTACCAACCACCCACCACCTCCAATTTCATCCAAACCCACCACCACCACTTCATCTTCTTCCCCAAAATTTCTCACCAAATCACCTCCTCCTCCACTTCCAACCCCTAAATCATCACCACCGCCTCCTCCTCTAACTTACCACAACCTCCAATAACCACCACAACCACCACCAAAACCAACTATCACCACCACCTCCACCAACACCAACAACAACCAAAACAACTCCAACCTCCCCTCCTCCCGGGGGCCGGCCACGCGCACCCCCTCCCCCGGCGGCGCCGCTGCCGCCGCCAGGCCGCCGGTGGTGGCCGGCCGCTGGCCACCTTCCCCTCCCCTTCATTTTCCTTCCTTTCTTTCTTCTTTCCTTCTTTAATTCTTTCTTTCTTTTCTTTTCTCTCTTTTCCCTAAATAAATCCATTTTCTACATTCTCTAAAATACCCATCCCCTTATTCCCAAATTACTTCCCCATATTTACAACCATACCCCTCCCCTTTTAATTCCTAATTCCTTTCTAAAAAATACCATATTCTCTCTCTTTCTCCTTCCTACAACTTTCTTTCTCCTCTCTCTCTCCTCTCTCATTCCCTCTCTAATAATTATATAAATATTTATATATATATATATATATATATATATATATATATATACACACACACACACACACACATATATGGGCTAGTGGCTTGCTCGCACGGATTAGCGGATTTCTCGGACTTTTTTTCGGTATTTTCATTCCGGTGATAGGCGAGTACATTTCTTTGACATTTCTTACTTTATTACCATCGTTCCATGTCTAATAATTATTATCTTACTTTTAATATATGATATCTCTTTATGCAAGTTAGTATATGTTATATAAATGATTATCATGCTTTATAAATAGCTTCCGGCCATTATTATACTTTGTCGAACTGGTATTATACCGGTATGTCTAGATCTGCTCCCGCTTTACTCGGCTTCGCATAGCTAATTAAAAAAATAAATTTATTATTATAAAAATGATTGTGAAGAGTTTGAAATATTTATACCTTTCTCCTGTACCTCGTTATGTGACCGGTTGATACCTGATATTTGTTGTTGTGACTCTTACTGACAATTAGTTACCTGACCCTAACATGTATACACCTGATACTTGTCATGCCATGCTTCACACTTAATATCTGACACCGATACTTGCCATGCTATACTTATTATTTGATATCTGATACCGATACTTGCCATGCTATACTTATTATTTGATATCTGATACCGGTACTTGCCATGCTATACTTATTATTTGATATCTGATGCCGGTACTTGCCTAGCTATACTTATTACTTGATATCTGACACCGGTACTTGCCATGCTATACTTATCGCCTGCTATCTGACACCTGATATAATAACACTTGACACTTGACATGCTATCACCCAGTACTAGTTCACTTGACCTAATATTGTGCCACCTGTATTATATTGCATATTCATGACTATTACTTTTACGGGAACTTGGCATGATTATTATACTGTTACCAGATATTTGGTACTCCTGAACTCTTGTACTCCTGAACTCCTGTACTCCTGAACTCCTGTATTCCTGAACTCCTGAAAAAGGGTGACTCCTCATATTATACTCCTGATATTATACTCTTGTTAATTCCCATAGTTGGATAATCATGGTTATACTGTATACACTTGTGGATATTATCTTTAAGCAATTCATATATGTATAATAAAAATACTCAACTTACACTGGGGTGGGGGAAACTGATGGAAACCGGTATGATGTCATATTTATAATGGTGATATTTCTGAAGTGTCGTGTGGGACGCGTAATAATAAGTCCCCGGAAGCAGTAGCCCGAATCTGACGTGTCGTGTGGGGCGCGTAATGATAAGTCCCCGAAGCAGTAGCCTATACTCCTAAGCTAGTCCTGGACAGAGATGGGACCCACTATAAATATGAGCTATCAGATTTATCAGTTTCTAAATAATAACTCGTCTTATTCATAAGTGGATGTATGTGTACCCATAGCACATACCTAAGCATATGAATCGGATGAATAACATATAATAACCAAACAGTAATAAGGTTAGGAACGTGTGATATTTGGTCTCTCTTTTGTTCGGGTCCTGGTACTCACATATCAGACCCGGTTAAGTTCTACAGAGTACGAACTTTAGTATGGACTATCGGTGATGTGAGACGCTGGTAGGGAGGCGATTGAAATATCAAACGGTACTGATTATTATTATTGGATAACTTAAAATACAACACACCTTTATATTCTTCAGTTATAGTGTAATGCCCTGAGTTGACACCTTACTTTTTGACACATGATGATTACTCCAGATACACTATCGTTTTGTTATTCTTAGGGTAACTCAAGTTGTATAAACTCAGACGATGGCGACATGAGATATGTGGTATATAAATGAGGGTTTCCTTGTTTGGATTATCCCCTTGAGTATCTGTCTCGTAAATCCATAATCTGAGCTTGTACAACTAGTTTTTTCCATACTTATATTTATCGCATGTTTAACTTATTTACCGCATGTTTATATGCACCTAGGCTCTTCATACTGCCTTCTATGCATATTTTTAGTTTCAGATTCATCGATATACATGATTTACTGTCGTTCCTTTAATTTTCCTTATATTACTTGTCATTTCTTGTACCTGCATACTTGGACCAAATCATTTGATCATGTACACATGTACCTATTATGCACGCCATTTGGCTTTATTATATGTACTCGCAGGGTTGCGTCTGACAACCCTGGATTCTCATGTCCAGATCCTAGAGACCGAACCTTGGTGACTTTGCTGTAGCTGATCAGAGTGCGCAGCCGATCCTTTCGTGACGATCAGAGCGCATCAGAAGCTTGGATTATCGCCGCAGCTTTTCCTCTTAGTTACTCTCCTGTTTGGTTCTCGAGACCCCTCTTACTGCTCGTGAGCACCTCTCAGCTTTTGTATATCTCTTCATATGATGTACTTTGTATTTTCTAGTGATGTAATATTCCTGTAATATTATATCACTCTCTGTGATAACTATGTACTTGTACTTTTCTGTTGGAATGTATATGACCTCTGTGCTTCCGCACTCTGATTCTTGCTGTACTGATGCTTAGGGTATATACGTGAGGGTATTTCTGACCTGCGTATATACGTCACAGTGACGTCTCCGTACCCGCGGGATCGGTGCGTCACAGGATGGTATCAGAGCCTAGGTTCTAACATCCTCAGTACAACCAGTTGGCAGATTAATGATGTATTAATCTGCAGCTGGAGAGCATGAGTCTTGAATATACATTCTAATCACAAGTACGGTGTTATCTTTTCCTTCCTCGCAATCTTTTCCTTGGATCCTGAGACCCTTCTATCATTTGAGCTTCTTCCCGTCATTCCTTCGATCAACTCAGATATTTTGTGTCCTGAGTTGGTAATTTTCCTTACCCTTCACACTTTATCATATTATCATCATTGACCTTCACACTTTATCATATTATCATCATTGACCTTAATCTCTTCCATGTTCATCTCCCTCCTTATAGAAATTTCGAGGACGAAATTTTTTGTTAGGTGGTTAGATTGTAGCACCCCGTTCCCGGGATACGTACCCAGATACGTGTCCTGATTTTTTTGACCGTATTGTTCTATTTTCTTCCAGTATTTATTTTTAAGTTGTGATTTCTCATGTTATGATATCGGATCTGGATTCTCAGTCTTAGAGTCAGCCCTAATCCGGACTAGGAACCCGATACCAGCCTGCTGCCTGATTTGACCTTTCTAGAAGTCTTATTTGATCGATTTTAGTTTCAAACACTGTTTTTTAATATTTTAGATTTTTCATGATTTTCTAGAATTTTTCAGAATTTTCTGCAAAATCTCCAAAACCAGTGTCGTTCGCATCGCTGACTGATTCCCAGATTTTTAGTTTTCAAACGGGATTGAATTTTTAAAAATGGCTTTCAAGATACTTCTCAGAATTTCATTTTCTATCTAAATACATTTTTGAGATTTTTTTAAATTTATCAAAATTTGACAGACTCTGGTGTCGGCCGATATCGCTGGAAGATTTTAGGATTTTTAATTTGAAAATTACACTGAATTTCTTGAATCCTATTTCACCGGGCATCTTAAAATAATATTTACTATTTTTGAGAATTTTTCGGAACGTTTCTGAAACAGTCGAATTTTCTCCCTATTAAAATAATAATATTATTTACCGACAATTTCTTTTCTTACTTTTTCTTTCCTACTCCCCTACTTTATACTACCAGATATTTTTATAAATTAAATATTTAATAATAAAATTTTCTACTATTTTCTTTTCATTTTCCTTATTTTTTCCTTTTCCTATATTTTCTTTCCTTTTCTTTCTTTTTTTTCCTTCCCCTTTGACTTTCCATGTTCTGCTCCCGCCGCCTGCAGCCGCCTGCAGGGCTGCAATAGTAGCCCTCTTCCCCTCTCCATCCCCATTCATCATCACTTCCTTCTCCTCCTCCTCCATTAAAACCCCTTCTCCCTTCCTTCTCCTTTTAATTTCCATTTCAAATTTCAATCTCCTTCAACCGAAAACCAAAAAAACCCAACTCCACCACCGGTCACCTCCACCATCGGAGCCACCACCGCCGCCCCCTATAGCTCCCGGCCACTTCCCCCACACCCCTTCTCCACTTCTCCACCTCCTTCAACCTCCACCAACCACCCACCACCTCCAATTTCATCCAAACTCACCACCACCAATTCATCTTCTTCCCCAAAATTCCCTACCAAATCACCTCCTCCTCCTCCTCCACTTCCAACCCCTCAATAATCGCCACCTCCTCCTCCTCTAACTCCCCACCACCTCCAACAACCACCATAACCACCACCACCAACTATCACCACCACCTTCACCAACACCAACAACAACCAAAACAACTCCAACCTCCCCCTCCTCCCCGGGGGCCAGCCGCAAGCACCCCCCTCCCCCGGCGCCGCCGCCGCCGCCACCAAGCCGCCGGCCACCTCCCCTCCCCCTCCCCTCCATTTTCCTTCTTTCTTTCTTTCTTCTTTCCTTCTTTAATTCTTTCTTTCTTGTCTTTTCTCTTTCTTTTCCCTAAATAAACCTATTTTCTATATTCCCTAAAATACCCATCCCCTCATTACCAAATTACTTTCCCATATTTACAACCATACCCCTCCCCTTTTAATTCCTAATTCCTTTCTGAAAATACCCTATTTTATCTCTCTCTCCCCTTTCTACAACTTTCTCTCTCCTCTCTCGTTCCCTCTCTAATAATTATGTGTGTGTGTGTGTGTGTGTATGTGTGTGTATATATATATATATATATATATATATGGGCTAGTGGCTTTCTCGCACGGATTAGCGGATTTCTCGGACTTTTTCTCGGTATTTCCATTCCGGTGATAGGCGAGTACATTTCTTTGGCATTTCTTGCTTTATTACCATCGTTTCATGTCTAATATTATCTTACTTTTAATATATGATATCTCTTTATGCAAGTTAGTAAATGTTATATAAATGATTATCATGCTTTATAAATAGCTTCTGGCCATTATTATACTTTGTCGAACTGGTATTATACAGGTATGTCTAGATCTGCTCCCGCTTTACTCGGCTTCGCATAGCTAATTAAAAATAAATTTATTATTATAAAAATGATTGTGAAGAGTTTGAAATGTTTATACTGTTCTCCTGTACCTTGTTATGTGACCGCTTGATACCTGATATTTATTGTTGTGACGCTCACCCACATATTAGTTACCTGACCCTAACATGTATACACTTGATACTTGCCATGCCATGCTTCATACTTGATATCTTACACCGATACTTGCCATACTATACTTATTATTTGATATCTGATACCGGTACTTGCCATGCTATACTTATTATTTGATATCTGATACCGGTACTTGCCTTGCTATACTTATTACTTGATATCTGACACCGGTACTTGCCATGCTATACTTATCGCCTGCTACCTGACACCTGATATAATAACACTTGACACTTGACATGCTATCACCCAGTTCTAGTGTACATGACCTGATATTGTGGCACCTGTATTATATTGCATATTCATGACTATTACTTTTACGGGGACTTGACATGATTATTATACTGTTATCAGATATTTGGTACTCCTGAACTCTTGTACTCTTGAACTCCTGTACTCCTGTATTCCTGAGCCCCTGAAAAAGGGTGACTCCTGATATTATACTCTTGTTAATTCCCGTAGTTGGATAATCATGGTTATACTGTATACACTTGTGGATATTATCTTTGGGCAATTCATATATGTATAATAAAAATACTCAACTTACACTGGGGCAGAAAAACTGATGAAAACCGGTATGATGTCATATGTATAATGGTGATATTTCTGAAGTGTCGTGTGGGGCGCGTAATGATAAGTTCTCAAAAGTAGTGACCTGAATCTGAAGTGTCGTGTGGGGCACATAATGATAAGTCCCCGGAAGCAGTAGCATGTACTCTTGAGCTAGTCCCAGGCAGAGATGAGACCCTCTATAAATATGAGCCATCAAATTTATCAGTTTTCAAATAATAACTCGTCCTATTCATAAGTAGATGTATGTGTATCGGTAGCATATACCTAAGCATATGAATCGGATGAATAACATAAAATAACCAAACAGTAATAAGGTTAGGAACGTGTGATATTTGGTCTCTCTTTTGTTCGGGTCCTGATACTCACATATCAGAACCGGGTAAGTTCTACAGAGTACGAATTCTAGTATAGACTATCGGTGATGTGAGGCGCTGGTAGGGAGGTGATTAAAATATCAAACAGTACTGATTATTATTGGATAATTTAAAAAACAACACACCTTTATATTCTCCAGTTATAGTGTTATGCCCTGAGTTGACACCTTACTTTATGACACATGATGATTACTCCAGATACACTATAGTTCTGTTATTCTTAGGGTAACTCAAGTTGTATAAACTCAACGATGGCGACATGAGATATGTGGTATATAAATGAGATTTTCCTTCTTTAGATTATCCCTTGACGTATCTGTCTCGTGAATCCATAATCTGAGCTTGTACAACTAGTATTGTTCATACTTATATTTATCGCATGTTTAACTTATTTACCGCATATTTATATGTACCTATGCTCTTCATACTTCTTTTTATGCATGTTTTCAGTTTCAAATTCATCAATATATATGATTTACTGTCGTTCCTTTAATTTCCCTTATATTACTTGTCATTTCTTGTACCCGCATACTTGGACCATATCACTTGATCATGTACACATGTACCTGTTATGCATGCCATTTGGCTTTATTATATGTACTCGCAGGGTTGCGTCTGACAACCCTAGATTCTCATATCCAGATCCTAGAGACCGGACCTTGGTGACTTTGCTGTAGCTGATCAGAGTGCGCAGCGGATCCTTCCGTGACGATCGGAGTGCAGCAGAAGCTTAGATTATCGCCGTAGCTCTTCCTCTCAGTTCCTCTCCTGTTTGGTTCTCGAGACCCCTCTTGTTGCCGTGAGCACCTCTCAGCTTTTGTATATCTCTTCATATGATGTACTTTTGTATTTCTGGTGATGTAATATTCCTGTAATATTGTATCACTCTCTATGATAACTATGTACTTGTACTTTTCTGTTGGAATGTATATGACCTATGTGCTTCCGCACTCTGATTCTTACATGTACTGATGCTTAGCGTATATACGTGAGGGTATTTTCGACCTGCGTATATACGTCGCAGTGACGTCTCCGTACCCGCGGGACCGGGGCGTCACAAATTCACATAAGCCCAGTTGGCTCACTACTAACATGATAGTGGTCTATACTCTCCCAATCGTTAAGGAGGCGATCACTCCTACATATAGGAAAGTTAAAATCAGTTCATAGACTAAAATGTGAAAGGATGACATGATGGAAGAGATGAGTTCTCTACAGAGGAACGACACTTGAAAACTGCCAAAGTTGCCCAAGGGAAAGAAGGCTATCGATTGTAAGTGGGTATTTGCAAAGAAATATGGATCTCTCAGTAGTGATATTGTACGCTATAAAATTAGATTGGTAGCTAAAGGCTACGCGTAATGAAAAGGCATTGACTACAATGAGATATTCTCTCATGTTTTGAAGCACTCGTCTATTCAGATTTTGCTAAAACTGGTGGCACAGTATGAGTTGGAGCTTGCTCAGCTCGATGTTATTTTCCAATGAAATTTGATTAGGAAAACTTACAAAAAAATTTGAGGAGAAGATTACAAGTAATTGATAAAAAAAAATTACAAGTTGAACTCTCCTCTGAGATTTCTGGGAAAGTGTGCTGGTGAGAGTCTAATCAGCACGCGACCACTTTATCCTGTTAACGATGCGAGCGATTGATCTACGAATGCTACTACTTAGGAATTCCTTCTCGCCTGGTTCCGGAGATTTCTTGAGAGAGAGGCAGGTCTTAGGGTATTAACACCCTAAATTTAGAGAAGTACTTCTTTGAATTTCGTGAAAGTTTAGGAAAGTTAGCCTTCCTAATCAACTGAGTCTCTTGATCTTCAATTTGTCAACTCTCTTTTTTACTAGCTTCTTGGCCCCGAGCTCATTCTAAGAGTGAGCTATTTATAGGCTCTTGAGGGGTGTAACTGCCCCTAGAATTTAACGAAGGCTGATAATGGTCAGTTAGCCTTGCGCTAGAGGCTATTTGAGCTTCGTGTGAGGCTATAACGTCTCGTGCTAAGCTAAGTACAAGCCGTCTGTGAGGCTAGACAGGCTTCGCGAGCCTAAAACTGGTCTTCTGACTCGGCCTTCTCCACTGAACGTGGGGCGAAGTGGGCGGGTGTAACCGCCCACTTAAAGTGGCATTAACCCCACTAATGTAGTGGGGTTAGCCAACTAAAAACTAGGTCAAGCATTGACCTTACACCCGCCCACTTAAAGTGGCATTAACCCCACTAATGCAGTGGGGTTAGCCAACTAAAAACTAGGTCAAGCATTGACCTGGCAAACCCTCTCAAGGGGGCGCAGAGGCTTCAAGCGAAGCTGGGATTAGTTTTGCTCAAGGCTAGTATAGCTCCTCAGGAGAAGCTACAAGAAAGCTTCAGGCGGAGCTATAATTAGCTTCAAGCAAAGCTGTAGATAGCTTCAAGCGAAGTTAAAGATTAGCTCTTTTGCAGAGTTGTATCTTCAAGCGAAACTCTCAAGAGAAGCTTCAGGCGGAGCTAATATCTTAGCCCTTCAACAAGGTTATAAAGTTTCAAGTGAATCATCCTCTAGGTCATGCTTAGGCCTCTTTACAAGTGATGCTTGGCTTACTATCTGCTTCACTAGATCAGTAAGTTTCAAGGCATCACTGATCTCTAAGGATGGGTAGATATCTTGGTCGCTTCTTGTCTTTTGTAAATATCAACAAGTTTGGATGTCGTTCGGACTGGTTAAAATATCACCTGGGGGAGTTTATCTTTTTGGAGTGTCAACAAAATCCCCTTCAAAGTTTTCATAAATCTGTAATGGGATGGTTCAGATTTTGAAATACTTTGAATTATTTCGATTGTTGAAGAAAAGAATATCTGATATATGGATTTGAGATTCGCCTTGATGGTTGAACTCATCTTCGCCTTCAGGGCTGGACTTTAGCCTTGCTTCTAGGCTGGAATAGCCTAGCTTTCGAGCTGAAATAAGCTCGCCTCTGAAATACGCCTCACCTCTGGGCTGAAATAGGCTCGTGTTTAGGATAGCCTCGCCTTCGAGCTCTTCCAGATAACTTCCCTTTCAAAGCGAAGTTGATTCGGAAGCGCCACTTCAGCGCTAGCCTCGCATGCGCTGTGAGGAAGAATACTCCCTTTCCCAAGGCTAAGCTAACCCGCCTTCATTGTGAGGGAGATTACCCTCTTTTCCAAGGCTAAATGACCTCACCTTTATTACGAGGGAGATTACTCCCTTTCCAGAGGCTAAACAGCTTCGCATGTATTATGAGAGTGATTACTGTAGGCTGTCTAAAAATGACTAACAGACCAGCCATTAAGGAAGCAGAGTCTCAAGCTCTAGACGCGAGGAATCGATGCTCGCGTCTCAGCATTAAGACGCGTTGGCTCTACACCCGCGTCTCAACGATCAGACGCGTCGGCCCGAAGCCCGCGTCTCAGCATCAAGACGCGTCGGCCCGAAGCCCGCGTCTCAGCATCAAGGCGCGTCGGCCCGACGCCCGCACCTCAGCATCCAGACGTGAAGGCCCGAAGCTCGCGTCTCAAACTTCAAGGCGCGTTTGACTCGACGCCCGCGTCTCAAACTTCAAGGCGCGTTCGGCCCAACGCCCGCGTCTCAGTTGCAACTGCCCTAATTGCGGGGCCAGTCACCGCGCATGTAGCGGGTAGTGGCCCCTCATTCGGGAGCGTTTTCAGGAGGCACCTTCACCCCCTGAGACCCCTATAAATAGCCTTGTTTGCTATGAGGAGGGGGCGAAGATCGGAGTTTTGAAGGGAGAGAGCTTTGAGATAAGATCGAAACTTGGGAAAGGTCGAAAATTAAGAAGGTCAAGGCATCATCAAAATCGATCGAATCCAGGCAAGAGGATCATCAAGAGGGAAGCACGACTCTTCAGCGAGCTTACTGAGTACTAGCCGCTCTTCGCCTACCTCCTCTTTGAGAGTTTTGGTAGACGGAGTTGAGTTACTCTTTCTACCGACCGAAGAGAAGACCCCCGACGGTCCAGGACGGTCATCTGGTCAACGGAGAACAAGATTCACTCTCCATCGCCACACGAAGAACCCAGCTTTAAACAAAGGGAAGATTCAGACATCCTCCCTCCCTTGTAACTGGAAAAGAGGGAAGAGTAGTTCTTTTGGTTGTAATCGTTTCGCTTGAATCAAGGAAATCTTTTACAGCTAAAACCACTTTCTCCGACCACCAAATTTTCCGGCCCCTACAAGAGATGGCGACTCCGCTGGGGAATACCTTCGTTACTGACGAGCGCACCGTGGTGCAAGATGACGTTCTCCGTAAGGGGAAAATGGTCGAATCCCTCGTCGTCGAGTTCGACCAGGCGAAGTATGAAGAGTTCCTCTCTTCTGGCTCCAAGAGCCCAAAGACCCGCGTCTGCCGCAGGGTCTCAAGTGGACAGCCCCCTGAAGCCCAATCTGAGGCTCTGTCGGGTGCTCCTGCTGCCCACTGTGCCAAGTTTGGTTCACGCGCCGACGCCTCCCAGAAGGCCCGCGTAACCTCAGACTCCTCTGCTGCGATCAACCGCGTCGCGCAGAACACACGCGCCAACGCCTCTCTGAAGGCCCGCGTGGTCCCCGGCACATCTACTGGTGCGATCGACCGTGTCGCACAGAACGCCCGCGTCAGCGTCTCTCGGGAGACCCGCGTGGCAAACACCCCTGGTTCTACAAACCAGGAAGTTGTTGGCTTCTCTCTTCCTCCACGGCGCAATCGGAATGCCGAGCGTCGACAGAGAAGACGCGCGCGTCAACACTCGGTCGGAACCGTTGGTTTTCTGACTGGGGTTGAACGCAGCGTACGATCCGATGCCTTGCCCGCACCTCGTCCAGTGCGAGAGATCCGCGTTTGGCGGCCCAAACGCGAGACTCCCCAAGTTGGGCCTTCTGGAGACCAACTTGCCAAACGCCAAAGCGAAGCTTCTGCGTCTCGTCAAACGCAGGAAGCACGCGCCCACAGGCGTGGGGCCCAGCAGCCCACTCTCTCCCAAGTCTCTCTGCTCCAACGCAGCAGACAGCAACGCGAAAGTCGCGTCTCATATCAACAGAGACGCCAGACGCGTGTGACGCAGCCGCGACGCAACAGCCGCGTTTCTGAAACCTGTGTCCAGGCTGAACAGCACATGACTGTCTCCCGTCGTCGACGTTGCGAGACCAGTCTCTTTAATCCCCCTCCCACAGATTTGAGGGATTATTTGACAAGGAAAAGGAGTGCCAATCAGACCACTTCTCCATGCTGCTGTCAACAGCTCATCCAGATGCTCTCTGGATGCCATTGCGAGTCAGGCGTGCAACAGCCGTCTTTAATTAGACAGCTGACCCTGATTCCCCCGTCAGCCAAAAGAAGACGCTCCCACAGGAGGAGAACCTTCTCAGATGTTGAATACCCGGAGCTTACTGCAAACATGACTAGCAGAAGCAAGGGGAAACAACTAATGGACAACTCAGAGGAATCTGACTCTGAGCCAGAGGGGGTGTATCAACACACTCGCACCCGGACAGGGGCCATTCCCCCAATTGACTATAATGCCTTAGCCCGCGGCATTAGAATGGGTGGTTCTCACTCCGCTATAGTGGAGTCGCAGGCTTCAAACTCTTCCGTCGAGAAGGAGGCTTCCGCCTACATGGCCGACACTCCTGAGGAGACGACCAGGCGTTTAGAGCAGACGCAGAAGCACCAGATGGATATAATCGCCTCTCAACAGAGATCCATTGACTCCCTCAAGCATATGCTTGAGAAATTGCTTGAAGAAAGAGCGAGATCTCCTCCTAGACGACCGAAGGGGAAAGGGAGAAAGGGAGGAAGCCCACCCTCCGAATCTTCTAACGAGACACGACGATCTACCTCGGATGTGTCCAAGCCCTCGTCGCAGGCAAGAAGTGACCAGACCCCAGGAAAGGCTCATGCTAAAAGAATGAGTCAACTGGAGCAGCGCCTCGAGGCCCTTACCAACCGTAAAGGCCTCCAAGAAGCTGGAGTAGTCCGGCCCTATCCGGCCGAATGGGACTTAGTCCCGTACCCTCCTAAGTTCAAGGCTCCAACTCTCCAAGCATTTGACGGGAAGGGGTCACCCAACCAGCACATCTACTACTTCAAATCCCAGACCGGGAATGTGGTAGATAACGATGCCATCCTGGCGCGACTGTTCATCGGCACCCTGAAAGGGTTGGCCTTTGAATGGTTCATGAAGCTCCCAGAAGGTTCAATCAAGAACTGGGGCGACTTGGAGAAGTTGTTTCTGACACGCTTCTTCGAAGATGATTCGGAGGTCACAATGCCTACCCTTTTAGCTACAAAACAGCGAAAGGGAGAGTCCGTCAAGTCTTTCGTAGAAAGATTTCGGAACATGGCACTCCGATGTCCAAGCGGCATGACCCAGGCCACCCTGGTGGAAACATGTCGCCATAATCTCCAAACCTCACTCCTTGCTCAAATAGGAGTTGCTGAAAGCCGCACCTGGAAACAATTAGTCCAGCAAGGTGAACAGGCTGAGGAGATTGTCGCCCGCGTCAGAGCGGAAGAAGGCAAGCCCAGGCCAGAGAGGTCGACAAGGCGTGCACCAGACACCTCCCTCCAGACGAAGCGGAAGGATAATTTGGCGACGGAGACCAAATCTCCCACCAAACCTCAAACAGGCAGGGCAAGTGGCTCTTCAAGCCAGCCACGCCCCAACAAGCAGTATTCCTTCAAGGAGGAACACGTCGATTCGCTCTTCAAGCTACTCAACAAGAGCAATCGACTGAAGCTCCCTGAAATTAGGCGCCCGGAGGAAGTCGGCAAGACCGACAATCCCACCTACTGCTTATACCACAGGATGCTCGGTCATCCTACCAAAAGCTGCTACGTCTTTAAGGACATCCTTCAAGCTCTGATTGACGCGGAGGTATTAAAACTCCGACCGGAGCAGAAGAAGATGACGGCCAACATGACGTCGATTCTCCAGTTTGGGACACGACCCCCGACACCCGTGGGGGTGATCTCTGTCCCGAAAGGAGAACTGAGGGTGGTCAACACAGACCCTCATCAGCAGCAGGAGAAAGGCTTGGTACCCGTCCCTACACCTCGAGGGGAAATCATGTGGGTCCACCCTGACCTCGTCGACGAGCAACAATGGACGACTGTGACCAACAGGAAGTCCAAAGGCAAAGGAAGGCTTCATCTTGCCATGTGATATGCGCCTCCTCTCGAGAAGCGGACACTGATGTTCCCTCGCTGACTGACTCAGAAGAGGAAACAATAGTCCTGGCCACAGAGCCCAGCCAACCTACGGCGGGGGCCCGTTCAGGACAGGCATACTTGAAGCAGTACGGTGAGACAGCAGCGGCTTCTCCGCAACCAGCCGTGGAACCAGCCAAGCCCTCCTCTAAACAGCCTGGGGAGAAACAGAAAGAAACTCGGTTTTCTCGAGTTCTTGCGAAAGGTATAACGGAAGGATCCTCGACACCTTACCGCTTCGACGTCTTGGCTCAACTAGCCAACATCCCGGCACGCATCACCTTGTATGAACTCCTGAGGCTATCAAAGTCAACCAGAGAGGCTCTACAAGAAGCTTTGGCAAATGCTGAGGTCTTTATGACTCGTGTGCCAAGGGAGAAAGATGTAGAGGATTGCCTCCACGCCTCCCCAAATGCTCCCTGCATCACCTTCACAACAGACGACATGCAGGTTAAAGGGAAGCATGACCGACCCCTATACTTCACAGGGTATATTGGGTCATCCGAGGTGAACCGCATCCAGGTAGACCCAAGGTCCGCGCTGAGTATCATACCTCGCCGGGTTATGCAATTTCTAGGCATTCCTACCCATCGTCTGAGCCCTACCCAGACGACTATTTACGGGTTCAATGCCAACAGCTCCCGCCCAATGGGAAGATCAAGCTCAAATGCCAGATCGGGAGCCTCAAGTCGGAAGTGACGTGTTACGTCATTGACGCGGACACCTCCTACAACCTGTTGCTGGGACGACCATGGATTCACCGCAATTCCATCGTTCCCTCTACTCTCCACCAAGTCATGAAATACATTGACGAGAGTGGACAGGTCCGAACATTGATTGCCGAAAGGCATCGTTTAAAGGGGTTGAAAATTATTTCACGGACTCCCTCTTATATCAGGATCCGGAGGAGACTAATGAAACCCCACAACCAGAGGAGCCAGACTCTGGTAATGAAGCTGACATTGAGCCTGAGAAAGAAGAGTGCCTGTGGGAGTTGGAGCCCATTGTAAAGAGCACTAATAAGCTCGATGTTGATACCACCGACGATGCAGGCGGTTGGAATATTAATGAAGATTTAGATTTCGCGTATTTCCCTGCGTGTGAGTCTGATTCAATACCGTCGGATACTAGTACCGACGTAGATGAGGATGTCTGGTCGGCAATGGATGCTTTGACATCATTGCATGTACCAATAAAATCATCCTTCGGGACGTACCAGGATAATGGAGACGCGCAAGAGTCTGTATTCATGGTTCCAGCCAGACGAAAAGGCCAAAGACCAATACTTTTTGGGCGAATCGCGTCTGAACCAATGCCCCACGAAGAATCGGAAGGTGAGGATGAATCCCCTCAGTTCGATCATTATGAACCGAGAACGCTCAAGATGATGAAGCGCATGGGGTATGATCTAACCAACAGGCCTGGGTTGAACTTCGGAAAAGGAAGAAGAACACTGCTTCGATCCTTTGTACCGAAAGGGAAAACCCCTGATTACTATCATCAGACGCGCCGGGGGTTGGGCTATATATCAACTCCAGTGCCATCAGCCTCTGATTCGGAGAGACTATCAAGTCATGACTGCTCATCAGACACGTCGTCGTGGGAATCAGATGTCAGTGTCGGCAACATCTTCAAAGGGCTTTCAGTAAACATGGTTTCGACAAGCCATCTGGAGGATGAAGATGAAGAAATGATCCAATCTGATACAGATCCTTGGATCAAACATTTGAATGCTCTTTGGGACATCCGCTTTGAACAGCGTGAACCACCCACAGAAGACAAGGTGTTCAAGTCAACCTAGGAGATGAAGCCAATCCTAAACCCATCTTCATAAGTGACGGCCTGTCACCTTCGGAGAAGAAGGATTTAATATCTCTTGTACAAGAGTATATAGATGTCTTCGCCTGGAATTATGAGGACATGCCTGGACTTGATCCTCAAGTGGCTATGCATCGCCTCAACATCAATCCGGACATGAAGCCTGTAAACAACAGCAGCGACGGTTCCGTCCAGAGATAATGGAGGCAATCCAATCAGAAGTCAGGAAGCTTATTGACTCCGGCTTTATCAGGGAGGAACAGCATCCCGATTGGGTAGCCAACATCGTCCCCGTCGCCAAGAAGAACGGGAAGATCCGGATCTGCATCGACTTCCGTGATCTAAACGAGGCCTGCCCCAAAGACGAATTCCATTGCCAATCACAGATGTCATGATTGACAATACTTGTGGATTCGAGCGAATGTCCTTTATGGACGGGTTCTCAGGATATAATCAAATCAAGATGTATCCCGATGACGAAAAAGCACACCTCCTTCAGGACACCTTTAGGGGTATATTGCTTCACCGTCATGCCCTTCGGTCTGAAAAATGCGGGGGCAACCTACCAAAGGGCCATGAATGCCATTTTCCATCGGCAGATACGCAAAACGGTGGAATGTTATGTCGACGACATCGCGGTGAAAAGCCGCACTAAAGGTGATCACATAGCAGACCTGAGGGTGGTCTTCGACATCATGCGGGCTCATCAATTAAAGATGAACCCCACCAAGTCCTTCCTGGGGGTAGCCAGTGGCAAATTCCTAGGGTTTGTTGTGACTTCCACAGGAATCCATTGGATCCGGAGAAAGTCCGTGCTATCCAAGAGATGCAACCCCCCAGAAGCCTCAAGGAGCTCAGAGGATTACAAGGACGATTGGCATACATCCGCAGATTCATTTCAAATCTCTCCGGGAGATGTCAACCCTTCGCTAAGCTGATGAAGAAGGGCGTTTCGTTCATTTGGGACGACGCTTGCCAGCAAGCATTTGAGGAGATCAAGCACTACCTCACCCAACCACCAGTCCTGGCAGCTCCGGTATCCGGAAAGCCTTTCCTGGTGTACGTCCGATCAATGGATCATTCTTTGGGAGCTCTACTAGCTCAGAATGATGACCAGGGGCGAGAACAAGCAATCTACTACCTAAGTAGAACGATGATCGGAGCCGAACATCGGTATAACCCGATCGAGAAGGAATGTTTGGCATTAGTGTTCGCCATTCAGAAAATGCGACACTATCTGGTGGGCCAAACCATAAATGTCATATCCAAAGTCAACCCCCTGAGGTTACTTATAACAAAGCCTTCTTCACTAAATGGCCGGCTGGCAAAATGGGCCATATTGCTCTCTCAATACGAGATGCACTTCCTACCCCAAAAAGCCATTAAAGGACAAGCGGTGGCGGACTTCCTAGCTGAACACCCAGATCCCAGGGCAGCCAAACTCTACGAGGATCTCCCAGATGAGGTCGCCGAAGTCTGCCTAGCTCAGACATCGTTCGAAAGTCAAGTATGGCAACTTTTCTTCGACGGTGCATCAAGGGCAAGCCCGAAGGGACACACAGTAGCGGGGTAGGAGTGGTACTCGTCTCCCCACAAAATTACGTGATTCCCGAGCTATCTCGTTAACCGAGCCTTGCTCCAACAATGTGGCGGAATACAACGCTCTTTTGATTGGGATGCAATTCGCCGATGAGATTGGCGTTAAAAATCTCGAGGCATACGGTGATTCTAAACTCATCGTCAGCCAAGTTCGCGGAGAGTATGAGGTCAGGCATGAAGATCTAGTACCCTACTACAACGCGACAATCCACATGGCCGAGAGGTTTTCAAACTTCTACATCGACCATGTACCGCGCAAGCAAAATGCGCATGCAGATGCACTTGCATCCCTTGCTGCCTCCTTAGCTCTTCCAGCTGGAGCAATGGAGAAGATATTCGTCTATAGCCACGACCTATACTGCCCAAAAAGTCCCCTCGGAGACTACCAGAGGTCAACGGAGATCGTCGCGGTAAGGAAACACTTGAAGTGTCAACCGATCCAGAGCTTAAAGACTGGCGATTCCCCTACATTGATTTTGTCTTGTACGGCATCTTGCCCGAAGACACCAGGGAGGCGGCTGCCATCCGAAGGAAAGCCTCCAAATTCTACTACAATGCGATTTCGCGAACATTGTATCGTAGATCGCATGACGGGATCCTGCTCCGGTGCCTCTCATCAAAAGAAGCCCACGAAGTGTTGAAAGAAGCCCACGATGGTACGTGTGGAGCTCATCAACCTGGCCCGAAGCTGGCAAACCGACTCCAAAGATTGGGTTACTACTGGCCCAAGATGGTTGCCGATGCTGTTGCCTATGCCAAAAGATGTCACGCCTGTCAAATACATGGCGATTTCATCCATCAAGCACCAGGATACCTCCACTCTACAACCTCTACCTGGCCGTTCGAAATGTGGGGGATGGACGTGGTTGGTCCTATCAGCCCACCATCATCAAAGGGACATCGGTTCATCCTAGCGATAACCGATTACTTCTCAAAGTGGGCCGAAGCTACCCCTTTGAAAGAGGTGAAATCTTCTAACGTGATCAAGTTCGTGAAACATCACGTTATTTACCGGTTCGGTGTACCTCGGCGGATTGTCCATGACAATGGACCCCAGTCATCAGCCAGGCTTTTCAGAGATTCTGCGCCAAGTTCAGAATCCAGAGTGTGTCATCAACGGCATACTATCCGCCCGCTAACGGCCTCGCAGAAGCTTTCAATAAGACTATTGGCAAGCTTCTCAAGAAATTCGTCTAGAAAAGTCAACGGGACTGGGACGATAAGTTGGGCGAATGCTTATGGGCCTATCGCACGACTGTGCGAACCCCAACTAAAGCCACGCCATTTTCCTTGGTGTACGGATGCGAAGCCGTCCTTCCACTGGAAATCCAAATTCCATCTCTTCGCGTCGCCTTGACAGCGGAAATGACAACAGAGGAGAAGCATCGACAGCGACTCCAAGAATTGGAAGCCTTGGACGACAAGCGTCTGCAGGCCCAACAACAAATCGAGCTTTACCAAGCTCGTATCACCAGAGCCTTCAACAAGAAGTCAAATCCCGAACTTTCAAGAAAGGCGACCTCGTCTTAGCCGTCCGAAGACCCATGGTCATGACGCACAAGACGAAAGGAAAATTCCAACCCAAATGGGAAGGACCGTTTGTAGTAGAGTCAGTCTACTCAAATGGATCGTATCGCCTCATAACCTCAAATGGCGATACACTCATGATGCCAATCAATGGCAAATTCCTGAAGAAATACTATCCCTAGATGGCATTCTTCCACCGATCAAGTTAAAAGTACACCTCTGATCAAACATCCGATGCCCTCGACGGCTAAGGATAGAGGAAAATGTTGGCCTTTAAGCCCAACATAAGTCCTCGACAACTCATCATGCTGAGGGTAATAGCATGGCTAGCCCAACTCAAACGGTAGTTGGTAAAGGCATGTCAAACCCGTTGACAGCTGAGGATTTGCTAAAAATCCTAAGGGACACGTTCCCATTTGATCCGACGCCTCCGACGGCTAAAGATAGAGGAAAATGTTGGCTTTTAAGTCCAACATAAGTCTTCGACAACTCATCATGCTGAGGGGAATAGCATGGCTAGCCCAACCCAAACGGTAGTTGGTAAAGGCACTCAAATCCGTTGATAGCTGAGGGTTTGCTAAAAATCCTAAGTGGACTTGATTCCACTCTTCCCTCCAAAAATCCCTTACCAATTCTCATCCATAGAATGGTAGGACCACAAAATGCAATCATTACCATGTTAACACTATACCTCTGGTAATGAATACTCTTTGTCGAGTACAAACCTGGCTTGTTAACTCTGCATAGAGTAACAAACTCTCAAATTTGCCAAGTTAACACTATACCTCTGGCACCTCAAATTCCACTTGTCAATTCTCATCAATAGAATGACAGGTCCTCAAATTGCTCCTATCGCAAGCAAATTCTTGTCAAGTTAATATCACACCTCTGACAAAACTACTGTTTAAAGTTAACATTACACCTCTAAGCGGTACCTCGAGTGCCTGTCAAGTTAATATCACACCTCTGACAGTCACCTTTCTTCAGACTTCCATATCGAAGCTGAAATGGACGATGCCAAGTTAACACTACACTTCCAGCATCCGAGTCATTGCTAAGTTCAACAATACACCTATGGCTATGACCTTTCCTCGACTTCCTTGTCCAAGCCGAGATGAACGATGCCAAGTTAACACTACACTTCCAGCATCCGAGTCATTGCTAAGTTCAACAATACACCTATGGCTATGACCTTTCCTTGACTTCTTTAAGCCGAGACGACTAATGCCAAGTTCAACATTACACCTCTAGCATTACTATCACTGTTAAGTTAAACATCACACCTATGACAGTGACACCCTCAGTTTTCCCAAATAAAACTGAGATGCTGATGAGTTAGGTTAATATCACACCTCTAACTCACGTCCTTGTCAAGTTAATATTACACTTCTGACAAGACTACTTCTAAACCGTTAAGTTAATATCACACCTCTAGCGGTAAAAATCTTACTAGATTCCCCACGAGTCAGTTTCATTTGATATTCTCCCCAACCGAGTATCAAATTCATTTGGGAGGCATTGTTGGTTAACAGTACACCGATAAACAATGCTTCCATCAAAATCCCCAGCTGATCTTAAATCAAGTTAATCCCAAATCCTTGATAAAAGTTCACCTTCTCTGGGGGTACGCACTCCACTTGTCACTTTCTTTTATAAAGTGGCGGGTCCACCAAAATCATTCTTTTGCTTCTAAAACAAAACATTCAAGACAACAGAAAGAGGCAAAAAGAAAAGTGTCACTTTTATTTGATATTCAAGCATATGAAAGTGATACAAAACGCTCTCTTATACAATAAGATTGAGTGTTACAATTAAGGAGTACAAAGAAGTCCCTCTCTCTCTCAGAGGCCGTACTCACTCCTTAAAACCGCATCTGATCCCAGGTGCACAACTGGAAACGATTGCGCCATGGCGACGACGCCAACTTTCGAAAGCGCCCTAGCTGACTAAGCCAAGAGCAATGGTGTTCTTGAGGTCCGGTGGCAACAGAAGGTCCTGCAACCCTTCGTTCAGGCGCGTCTCTTACCCTAGCAGATCATCCAACAAACATGGAGTCACTTTTGGGGTGAGAAAGGAAGTTTAGGAGTCATCACAAAGGATGCTACCCTCCACTAGGTCCAGCGGCAGCAGAAAGTCCTGCATTCATCGCCATCCCTTTCCCCAGCAGGCCATCCAACGGAATGTCCTTGATGTCACTTCTGGAGTTGGGAGAGGAAGAGGATCTTTCCGCCACCGTAACCGCCGGACCACCCTCGCCGATACTCAGCCTATCCATCTCTTGCACCAGATCTGAAGAGACCTTGGCGAGGGTTGGGTCCTCGTCAGAGATATAATTTAATCTCTCACAAACGACGAGGACCATAATTTAATCTCTCACAAACGAACGTGGAGCAGGTTCGCCAGCCGGTACATTCTTTCTGGGGCCCAGCAAACCTGAAAAAGGACAAGCAAGCCTACCTGCAAAGAATAAGCAAGAGAGTCAGAAAATCTGGAACTCAGTACATTTTTATAAAGGAAACTGAGTAACAGAACGCGGCAGCCATTCAAGACTTCAGACGCGGGAATGACCCGCACAGTCAAACAGACGCAAGTCAAACTGCGCCACGCATAGGATTCAAACGCGGCCTCAGTTTGTACCCGCGCCTAATGCACCAGACGCAAAGAATTTCAGAACGCCAAAAAAATTGCCATCTCTCTGTTGGGTGAACAGGAGTTGCAAGATTCAGGTCTGAAACGCGCCAAGGCAGTAAAACGCAATGGGCAAAGCCAGCGTCAAGCGCCTGCATTCAGAGAAGTCAAGTCACTGGCACAAATTCCAGAGGAGGAATGCACCGGGACTTCATTCAGATGATCATGCCGAAGTTCAGGCTATGCACATCATCGGGGGACATACCAGCAGAGACCTCTGGCCAGAGTTGGCCTCTCTGCACCCAAACGCAGGCGTCCAAGATGATCCGAGAGGGGGTTCTTCTTGAAGAGACCAAACCGAAGCGTGAGAGCTCTGGGTCATCTTCATCCTCGGAATTACCTTCGTCCATGGAGACGGAGTCCCTATCAAGAAACTCTTTTCTGAAGAAGGTGGGACTTCTCAGAGCAATCCAAAGAGAAATAATCCAAGCTTGGATTATAGAAGGGGAGCGCACCCTATTTATAGGCAGGCCCTAATAACTGCCATTAATGAGGCGTTAATTGGAACCGTCACGCACGATTGTCAAAGCCCAGTGAAGGATTGACGCGTGGAACGCCGCTTTGGGAACCGTCGCAAGCGCCAGTTTTCAACCGCCCGCATCGGTTTTGCGTCCAAGGGCAGTAACTCCTGAGTCCAATAAGGAGTTGACGCGTGGATAACTGCCTTGGGAATCAACGGATGACTCGGAATCCCAATCGACAGTGAAGACCTGACGAGCAAAGATCTCCTAAAATCTTGAGTCAGATCACATTAGACGCAGATGGGAAAGCCGCGTCCCTTCAGCAGACAAGGCTGCATCTCTTGCGTCTGCCCGATCCGCGCAAGACAGATTTGCGTTATTCAGAGCTGCGTCTCACCTTGTGATTGACGCTGCATCTCAGGGACTGACAGCCGCGTCTTACTTTACGGATCAATGCCGCGTCTCATCTTTTGATTGACGCCGCATCTCATCAAGAAGACCGCGTTCCGATTTGTGATTGACGCCGCGTCTCATCAAAAGGACTTAGTAGAATCTAAATTCTTATGAAATGATGACCGCGTCTCACTTTATGATTGACGCTGCGTCTCAGTAAAAGGACTTAGTAAAATCTAAGTTCCGGTAGACTGACGACCGCGTCTCACTCTGTGATCGCCGCCGCGTCTCAGTAAAAGGACTTAGTGAAATCTAAGTTCCGGTAGACTGATGACCGCGTCTCACCCTGTGGGATTAATGCTGCGTCTCGCCAAGACCGCGTCTCATTAAAAGAACTTAGTCCTACCTAAGTTCAGTAATCACGACTAGTGATCAAGAGTTGGACTCATCCACAACAGGACAAAAAAATTGGGACAAAAGCTCTAAAGTAAACTTCTATTATATCAAGAAATGATAGAAGTGGATACAAACACTCTTAATAAATAGAGTGTCCCTTTTCTTTACAAAAAAAAAAAGAAGAAGAAAGCAGGCTTCTCCAGCTTGATGTGGGTATCCGTTGCGAAGACTGCATCGGTCATGAGCACCCGAGAAGTCCTCTCATTAACATGGGCAATCATTTCCCTGCGAACTGGTGACCTGTCAGCAGTCACAGGTATGGTCCTTTGCAGTGCAAAAGTCAGACGGTGGTCGGCACCACCCACGCGGCCAAAATGGTGCATCTTGGCGAGTGAACCTGAAACATGCGACACTGCAAAAGAAAAAGACACTTGGTCAGATACTTTGCCAAAAATAAGGGAAGACGCTAAGTGTTCATAATTCAAAACGCAGCCGAGACATTGGACGCAGGAGTTATCATCCGCGTCCAGACCTGCGAACTTGCACCAAAACGCAGAAGAGATACTGGACGCAGGAATTTTTCGAATCCGCGTCCAGACCTGCAAAGCTGCGTTCTGCAAACCAAGAC
Organism: Agave tequilana; assembly: GCA_038442645.1. Lineage (NCBI taxonomy): Eukaryota > Viridiplantae > Streptophyta > Magnoliopsida > Asparagales > Asparagaceae > Agave > Agave tequilana. The sequence goes on along the minus strand of JAVJIF010010089.1, from coordinate 86,278 downwards.
TTATGAAAATTCTAAGTACTTGGACTCAAACGCCAGATTCTACAAAATCGGCGGTTGAAGACACAGAACGCAAGGATCAAATCCGCGTTCTGCAAACCAAGACTTGTGAAATTTCAAAGTGCTTGGACTCGGACGCCAGCGCCTGATGGCACAAAACGCGGCACAAAACGCAAGGATCAAATCACAGAACGCAAGGATCAAATCCGCGTTCTGCAAATTGCGTCCAGAGACCTTCACAATTAGAAATATTCTAAGTGAAGGACCCAGAGTGCAGAGTTCACCAGCGTTGGATCATCAGGCCCGCGCCCCGGTTATCATCTCAAGGACAGCGTCCGAGAATCAAACACGATCTTGTGTTAAAGGTCCTTAGGGTTCTATGAACATGTTTTAATGGCGGAACCCACACCGAAGGTGCATTTTTACCTCGGAAAACACCCTCCTGCGCAGAGGAAGCATCTCTCTTAGCCTCGGCGACGGTCGCCCTTGAGGTCGATGCAGTCGGTTTTGTCTTGGGAGCCATTGAAGATCAAGAAATCCGAGCGAGGAGATGAATAGTTGAACAGAGAAGGAAGTTCTTTTCTCAGAGAATGCGTTCGTTCGGAGAAGAAGATACATCTCTCTAACTGTTGCCTTTTATAGGCACAGAGATTCGCGAAGATACGCAGCGTTTGGCCCAATAAACGCTGCAGCGAATCGCTGCCTGACGCGTGGAGCCAAATCATTGTTTGAACAGGGAAGATCATGCGTCGCGACCCCGCCACAAGTCAGAAGTTGACACGTGGAGCAGTTCATTTAATGAACCGGGGGATCCGCGTGCCAAAAGGCGAAATCTCGCCGTTTCCCCAGGCCAGCTGGCGGCGTAATCATGACATGGCACAGGTGCGCGCCCCAAAGTACGCGGCTCTTCGGTGGACATGCCCCGTCAGCATCATCTTAAATGCACCCAGAAAATCGCGTCTGCATTTCAAGAGATGCGTCTCTCCAAAGTCCGCGTCCCCTCAAACAGGCCAAACATCGCGTCTCGCTAAGAAGTCGCGTCTTTAAAGCAGTCTCTGCTTTTTCAAAAGGGAACCTGCGTCCAGTCTCCTGCTTCTGCAAGTCAGTTCAACAGTACACTGACGCAAACAGACAACCAACCACTCCCGGCCAAAAGCGCACCCGTGACAGACTAAAAGCAATCGGGGAGGTCTAGACTGTGTATCTAGACACTCAACACGATCAACTCTGACGGCTTCAAAGAGTTCAACAGTACACTCACGAAGACCAATTCCAGATAAGATCAAACCCGAAGCATCAACAGTCCAGTCATAAATGCAAACACGGCTAAGATCCAAAGTATTCCGAAATCCGTCCCATTCAACTGCGGAATATCAGAAACTTTGGAGGGGGTTCTGTAGGCTGTCTAAAAATGACTAACAGACCAGCCATTAAGGAAGCAGAGTCTCAAGCTCTAGACGCGAGAAATCGATGCTCGCGTCTCAGCATTAAGACGCGTTGGCTCTACACCCGCGTCTCAACGATCAGACGCGTCGGCCCGAAGCCCGCGTCTCAGCATCAAGACGCGTCGGCCAGAAGCCCGCGTCTCAGCATCAAGGCGCGTCGGCCCGACGCCCGCACCTCAGCATCCAGACGTGAAGGCCCGAAGCCCGCGTCTCAAACTTCAAGGCGCGTTTGACTCGACGCCCGCGTCTCAAACTTCAAGGCGCGTTCGGCCCAACGCCCGCGTCTCAGTTGCAACTGCCCTGATTGCGGGGCCAGTCACCGCGCATGTAGCGGGTAGTGGCCCCTCATTCGGGAGCGTTTTCAGGAGGCACCTTCACCCCCTGAGACCCCTATAAATAGCCTTGTTTGCTATGAGGAGGGGGCGAAGATCGGAGTTTTGAAGGGAGAGAGCTTTGAGATAAGATCGAAACTTGGGAAAGGTCGAAAATTAAGAAGGTCAAGGCATCATCAAAATCGATCGAATCCAGGCAAGAGGATCATCAAGAGGGAAGCACGACTCTTCAGCGAGCTTACTGAGTACTAGCCGCTCTTCGCCTACCTCCTCTTTGAGAGTTTTGGTAGACGGAGCTGAGTTACTCTTTCTACCGACCGAAGAGAAGACCCCGACGGTCCAGGACGGTCATCTGGTCAACGGAGAACAAGATTCACTCTCCATCGCCACACGAAGAACCCAGCTTTAAACAAAGGGAAGATTCAGACATCCTCCCTCCCTTGTAACTGAAAAAGAGGGAAGAGTAGTTCTTTGGTTGTAATCGTTTCGCTTGAATCAAGGAAATCTTTTACAGCTAAAACCACTTTCTCCGACCACCAAATTTTCCGGCCCCTACAATTACTCCATTTCCTGAGGCTAAGAACTCAAGTGCTTTAGCCTTGCCTGCGCTTAAAAAATTTGAAGCGGCAGCGGCGAGATTAGACCATGGGGCCTATAAATAGGACCTTAGCAGTCCTTTCTAGAGAAATATTAGTTTTTCTCTCTTCAATGAGTCTTCAATAGAACCCTATCTTCCCTCCTTGCTGACTTTTGAAAACACCAAGGTCTTCACCCTCTTCATTTCTCCAAAACCGAGATCCATGGCATCTTTACACTGTCCGGGCAAGGAGGCCGAGGCCCCTGAGGCATCAGAGACCTTCACTTTGGTTGTCACCCGACCTATAGCCGGTGAGTCTTGGCTGTTCAGAGACTCTGCCAATTAATTGATGATTTTAGGGAGTTTATCTCCCTCAATTTTAGCTTTACTAGCTATTTTCAGGGATTAAATTCTCTTAATCTTTGCCTTTGGTGAAATCAGAACCAAGGGTTCTAGTTCCTTCAAGCTTTCTAGAGAAGCTAAGACTTACCTGATTAGGCAAGGACATTCTCTAGGCAAGCTTGGCCTTTTTAAGGCGAGGATAGCCTTGTCGTACAGGCGAGGCTATGCCTTGGCCTTCTCAAGGCCTGGCTGGCCTTGTCGTATAGGTGAGGCTATGCTTTGGCCTTTCTCAAGGCATAAGTGCCTTTCAGGCTCCCAAGTGAAGCTACCCTTTTGGGGTATTTTTAGCATTTTGCCCCTTTGTAGCGTGAAACTTAACCTCAGAGGAAAGTTAGTTTTGCTTGGGAAGCGAGGCTAGATCTGGATAAGTTCCATTCAGGGAGCAAAGTTATGACTTAGCACTTTCTTTTTTACTCAATGCTAAAACATTTGTTTTTCTTTGTTTTGCAAGGCATCCATTGAGCAATCTCTTTGACTTGGCGATGAAGGTGGACGGGAGTATGTATCTCCATATTCAAATCTCAATTTTACTTATCAGAAGGGAGAACATACTAGAGCAGCCGACACTAATTCCATGAGGAGACCCATGTATATTTTGCAGTGTCATTTCCACGACCATCTTCAGGGGCAATGACAGGATCATATTCAGAAGACTCAACCCTGTACCTTGCACTCTAAACGTCGGCCCACAGCTGCTTATGCAAGACGATCCACTTAGTTACAGTCTTATGCTATTGAGCTCAATGTATATAGGGAACTGCGTTATTGCTTCGGCCAATATCTCACCTTTGCTGGGTCTCTGCATAGGATATTTGAGGTCACAAGAAAGGGAATGTCACCAGTAAGGTCTCGGATCCTCCCATCACCAATCTTATTCAAAGAAGTGACAGAGATGAAGAACCCATGCTCATTTGATGACTTTCTAGTAGAAAAATCTTCCATTAAGCAAAAGTATACGACCTCGTGAGGGGGGAAGACTTTCGTGTCCAGTTGGTCTGGTGGAATCAGAGTGACCCATTTTGAATTCAAGAAGCAACATTATCCTGAAAAGGGAAAGTAGATCAATTATATTAGATGTAGAGCAACAAGTCACCGGTTTTTGAAGTAAATATTAAATTGTATGAGAGAAAATATTGATGTAGCATCAATGTATCTTCCTTTTCAAATCAAAAAAATTCTACTTTTACTCATTTGCTCTTCTCCATGCCTTCTTCCGTGTCCTTTCATGTAATTGCCGTAGGAAATATAAGTCTCCTACAGAGAGAACTTAGCCTGCAAGTTCTTTGAAAGAATTAAAGAGGGTAAAACTTCACCAAGTTGAATTTGCGAAGAAATTATAAATGTGATTGAAATTATTTAGAGGTTAAAAACATGATAAAATCAGTCAAATATAAAAATTCACTCAAAAATTAAAAGAGGGTAGATTTAGGAATTCGCTAGGCATTACTAAATCCAAAAAGATTAAGTCTGGTGACTTGTTAGTTCAGAGGTGATAAACTGAACATAACTGATTAAAAATCTTTAAACTTGAGGTTTCGTCATTCAGAGGTGATAAATTGGACATAATGACAAAGAAGGGTAAATTAAGTAATCACCGGTTCAGAGGTGACGAACTGGACATAACCAATTAGAGATTACCAAATGAAGAGTGTTTTCTGTTCAGCGGTGATTAACTAGACATATTAGTAAGTGAAAAGGTGAGACATGGCTATCTATCAATTCAAAGGTGATAGACTGGACATGACCGATTGAGAAGCTACCAAGCTCAAAATTTTGTTATTCAGAGGTGATGATCTAGACATGATGACAAAATGAAGGTGAACCCAGTTTTAGGGACACGTCTATTCAGAAGTGATAAACTGGATATGATAGACTTCGCTATCGAGGTGTCACATTAAGTTAGCAGCTAGTCCACTAGAGACTGCAAAGGTGAATTGGATCTGGGCACCGTCAGTTCAGAGGTAATATGAACATGACCAACTAAGAGACACTAGGCTCGCAATTCGTTGTTCAGAGATAGTCGTATTAACTTGACAACAAGAACTCTCAGCCTTGACAGGGGAAAGGAGAACAAGGTTATATACTCATCTTTTCAGAGGTGATAAACTAGACATGACAACTTGAGTACCATAAAAGGGGAGAGATCTAGGCACCTATCGGTTTAGAGGTAATATAGACATAACCGATTAGAAGTTACTAGACTCAGAGCCCTGCCGTTAAGAGGTGGCGAACTAGACATAACAGCAAAAATGTAGTCCCTACTGGACTAGAAGATAAGACTTGGTTATCTGTCAGTTCAAAGGTAATATGGACATAACCGATGAGAAATCACCACGCTCAGAATTTCTACGTTCAGAGGTGACAAGCTGGACATGAGGTAAAAGAAATAATTCTACCGGAAAAAATAGGATTTGATCATAAATTCCATGGGAGAATTGGTATTTCCTTGGGAAGTTATTTAGAAGAAATTGTCAGAGATATATTGTTAACGTGACAACCACGAAAGTCCACTAAAGACTAAAAAGGATAATAACAGACTTCGAGGTGAGTCTATCAGAAACTCACTGGGGAGTTTGAAAATGAATCCATAAGAGGTTATCGTGAGTTTAGCATTCTTTACGATGTTAGAGGTAATCATTAACGTGACATAAAAAACTCTATGAAGATTCTATAGGAAAATGATTATTCCCTAAAAAGTTGTTAGAGGCAATCATTAACATAACAACCAAATTTCCTATGGGGAATTAGAAGGAGATTTTGTCTGAGTGATCATGACAACTTCTCCGCTTGGAGATTTGTAAAAGTAACTTGTCAGAGGTGTGATGTTAACTTGACAAAGATTCATTTACTGTTAGAGATGTTTGAACATAACAATAATTTGAGTGGACCTGTCATTCTATGGAAGAGAATGGCAAATGAGGTTTGATTGCTAGGGATATTAGCAAGATCCATCAGGGATATTCAAAGGTTTTACTGTTAGAGGTTTAATATTAACTTGACATGCTTGATCTATGATTAGACTAGAAAGGTGTGTTTATTATGAAGCAAATGTATTTGATGTACCCTTTCTTATCTCCGCTATAGCATAGGGCTATACCGAGTCGATTCTCAGGGAGAGCTCGCGATGGAAGCTTTAACGGTTGTGGTAGTGAAGTGAACAAACGAGTATTCTTCTCTTGCTTATAAACTTAGTGAATCAAATGTAAAAGAAACTAAAAGAAAGGATGGCTATGTTCATGGTGGAAATCGTTGGAAAAGAAATCAAGAAGTGGATGTGGTATTCACAAGAAAAAGAAAGAAAACTTAAAGAAAGCAATCCATGACTAGCTTACCTTGCTAGCTTGCCAAGACTTACTAGACTCCTTGATAGCGAATGCTTGCCTAATGTTGTCACTCCATTAGCGTAGGATTCGTCTCGCGTGTTGACCTAATTACTTTCTCACTTGCAAGATGGTGGTTTAACCATCGTAGAAGAGAAGATCATACAACTTGCAAGATGAACAAAAGCAATCACCCATGAGTTAGTGAAGAAAGCTAAGCTAGTGGTAAACTAGTACATGGAAGGAAAATAGCTACAAGCCATTAAAGAACTAAAACAAAGCTTGAAGTAAATTGCAAGAATTAAAGAAAGCAATAAAGAAAGCATGTAAAGAAAACACATAAACTAGAACCAAGCTTCAAGTAGAGGAAGGAGGATGGATCAATCCTTGTTGCTTCAAGTGTCACTCTTGATTACACAAGCTCTCTCCCTCACAATCACTCTCTTTACATTGAATTCTAGGGAAGAAGAAGAGGGATCTAAAGAACAAAACCTAGAGAAAAATACATGAAAATTACAACAACTAAACTAATCTCCTCTCTTCTCCATTCCGTTTTTTCTCGCAGGTGAAGGTCACATATTTATAGCATGGGAGAGAACCTTCGAGAGCCTAGGTTGTTGGCACGAAATCCAGAGGCATAACAACCTAAGATTGCCGCGCCCAAGCCGCGGATCGCGGCTTGATCTTGGCCGTTGATCCGGATCTTTCTGTTGGAGATCAGTTGAGAGTTTGTTAGCACGTGGTATATCTAGAATCTTCGTTTGTTGCGTGGATCTTTTGGATCTGGATTTGAAATCTGGCTTATCTTAATCATGGATTAATCACTTAATTAGTGTTAATTAAGTGATTATTTGGAAATCTCTCCTTTAGTATGTACCTGCAAATATGTAGAGAAGAGGAGTAAAAATCACATATTTATTTGTAATATGCATGGGAGTATGATGTAAAATATGCAATATTGGATACCAATCACACCCCCCACACTTATTCTTTTGCTCGTCCCGAGCAAAAAACAAAGAAAGAAAAGAAAAATCTAAACTACCAATTTATTGCACCACTTTGCAGGTGACGCGATTGCACTGAGCATGTGCAACAAGCCGTTAAACCTCTAAGTTACCCTAGAGGAGGAGTGTTGTCTCCTGAGGGTTTTCAGCGGATTACACCCACAAAATCCATAAAGAAAGAAGACAAATGTTAGTATTTTTGAAAACGCATTTTGAATAAGAGACATGTTTACGAACTATTTTTGAAAAAATATAAGTGATCCTAGGTCATAAGTCCACCTATAATTATTCTTCCTTAAACTTAGTATCCATGCAAGATCTTGCTTTAATTAAGGTAAGAATTCAAAATTGGATTGAATATTTTATCTTTCATAAAACCTAGATAGTATGCACACCGTGTAAGTGAAAATTCATGGGATTTCAACTCCAACCATAAAGCCATTTATTTATTTATATATACTTTTTATGCTTTTTTTTCTTCCTTAGTTTAGGCTTTATAGTCTACCCTTGTAGCGAGCCTTTAACCGATGACTCCCAAACCAGACGGTCTTAGGGCATCAGATGAGGAAAACATCCCTCGGGTTTAAGGTCTCGAGTAGAAAAGGCCACATAACTAAAGGGGATTATTTTTTATCACCGTTAGGCGTGAATGATCATGCTTCTTGAGGCACAATTATCCAGCTTAATAAGTGAGATCACCGTTAGGCGTGAGTAATCATGCTTCTTGAGGCACAATTATCCAGCTTAATAGGTGAGTTTTATTTATATATATATTTTTTCTTTTTATTTTTATATATATGGCATTTTTGGTCTTTGTTTCCATCCCAAGAAATGTGTAAGTGTGAAGTGCTATTATCTAAGGCAAAAAATGTAAGATAAAAATATCTCCTCAATTTTACTTACTTAGCCTATAATTTTCAAACAAGATCTATTACTTCAACTAGCTTAAGATGTCATAATTAAGGCTTTCTTAATCTCTAAGATACATCTTAATTTTCTTAAAAAATAGAACAAAACTTTGTCTCTTATTTCAAAAAGTTTTTATTTTTTATTTTTTTTATTTTTTCTAAAAGAAGTGTAAAAGGAAGAAAATCTAAAAATTCTAAGTTAGTAAACCCTCCCCCACACTTATCTCATGCATTGTCCTCAATGCATCATGATATATGTATGCATGAAATAGGTAAGAGGTAGGAAACTTTTTACAAAAAAGAAATGCAAAAAATATTTACAAGGAATATATACAAGTGTCACCCTCACCTAGGCTTTTGGGTCTTTTCCTCTGGCCCGTTTCCCATCGTTCCAGTGCGTCTGCTTCCGTGAGCTTAGTTGGGAAACAGTGTAAATTATTTGAGTAGCCCTAGGTGTTTCCAGATTCAATGATTGTTATTATCATTCACACTCATTCCACCACATTGTTCACAAACAAATTCCTTATCACCACTCTCTCTCAGAATCTCATCACTTCCAATGTTAAGAAATTTTAGCTCTTCTCCATATAATTCTTCAAAACTCAAATCAACATCCAGAAGTGGACAATCAACTAACTTACCCCGAGTTGGACTCATCTAAACACATGATCTCTTCAGCAAACAAGTCTTCAAATGATATATCAATCGGAGGTACAGATACAGTCAGATTTGGTTCATTGAAAGTGAAAATATCCAAATCAACTTTCCCCCTTTGAAAGGGTACTCGGATAAGAGAATCACAAGATTGTGACTCATCTTTTGGATCTTCACCTTCCTCCTCACAATTGTTACTAATGAAGCTAACCTCCAAATGTTTGATCTTTGTTTTGTGAGGCTGTGTGTGGAAGACATTGTGTTCATGTGTCATGTTACCAAAAGTCAACCTCATTGATCCATTCCGGCAATTAATGATTGCATTTGCAGTAGCCAGGAATGGTCGTCCCAGAATGACAGGAATTTGTGCCCTTTGATTGGAATTTGACACTGGTTTGTTTCAAGGACAACAAAGTCAACAGGATAAAAGAATTCTCCAACTTTGACAAGGACATCTTGAATTACCCCCTTGGGTTTAGTAATAGAGCGGTCAGCCAATTGGATGGTCATTTGGGTCGGGAGGAGATCACCTAACCCCAATTGTTGGTACACAGAGAAAGGTAGGAGATTAATGCTGGCCCCCAAATCAAGAAGTGCCCTATTTATTGTAGTCTGTCCTATGATGCATGAAATGGTGGGGCTCCCTGGGTCTTTGTACTTAACAGGAATTGGACCAGTGAGCAACTCATTAATGGATGATGCAAGGAAGACTTTTTTAGGGACTTGGGTCTTCCTCTTCTTGGTGTACATTTCCTTCAAAAATTTGGCATATGATGGCACTTGTTGAATGGCATCAAGAAGAGGGACATTGATTTGGACCTTATTGAATGTTTCTTTTATCTTCTCCATGTGAGCATTTGACTTGTTATTTCTCAGCCTATTTGGATATGGAGCAATAGGCTTGTATGTATGCTCATCTACCTTTTCTTCACCCTTTGCCTTGGAAGTGGATGGCTCTGAATAGAGGATGGTTTGTCAAAAGTTGGTTGTATTGGGACATAAGGTGTAGGCTTTGGTACTGGATGAGATTGTGGACTAGAACCTTATTGTCAACTTGTTTACCAGATCTCAGGGTATGAATGGCATGACAGTGACTGGGTCCTGACTCTTCAACTTTGGGATTTAGCAATGGCTGGCTAAGAACAGTCCTTTTTGATTCTCAGCCAATTGCTTGATCTGGACCTTCATTTCATTCAACTCCTGATGCTGGTTCTTTGTAAAGGTTGCTAGCATGTTCTTCAACTCAGATATCTCGGAATTATTTTGGGGTGGATGTTGAGGATATGGAGATTGGAACTGTGATTGGTAATATGGTGGTGGGTCTGATATGACTGATATGACTGTGGTGGACTTTGAGGTGGATGAACATACAGTGAATTCTGACTGAAACTGGATGGATGAAACTGAGCATTGTACAGATGTGGAAGTGGTGGCATATGATGCTCAGGACCAGACTGACTCCATGAAAAATTTGGATGGTTCTGCCATCCTGAATTGTAAGTGTTGGAGTATGGATGATGATCGGGTCTGGTCAATACTGCATTCATGTTCTCCTGATATGAGTGGAGCTGAGATAATGGACACTCCTCCAAGACATGGCTAAGGTCATGACAGTTGGTGCAACCCGGTTTAATCAGAGGCAATGGGTTGACCTGGTTGACCATAGAATTCCCTTTGACTCAAGCAGTTCATCCTCTTTATTAATTGTGTGATCTTGATTTCTGCAGCTAGAGAGGATTCTTTGGAGTGTGTACCAGTTCTGGAAGTGGTGGAAGTGGATTTGTCAGGACAAGACTCCCACTGAATGGTTTTTTCAGCTAGGGTTTCAAAGAGATCCCACCCCTGATGTTCATCTTTTTCAAAAATTCCCCTGGCACATGGATTCTAAAAGGGTTTCGTTTGGTAATCTAATCCATCATAGATAATCTGGCATAGACGCCATTTCTCTATGCCGTGATGGGGACACAGGGCAAGAAGGTCTTTGAAACGCTCAAGATACTTCCAGAAAGGTTCATTTGTTTCCTGCTTGAATTGCATTATGTTCTTCTCATGAGGGCTTGTTTTGTGGATATGATAGAATTTCTAAGAAAGACTTTAACAAAATCCTCCATAAAGATATGGAACTGACAGGAAGATTATAAAGCCATTTCTTAGCTAAATCCTTAAGTGCAAACGGTATGAACGTAACCTAACAGCATCCTCAGACAGTTGGGAAATTTCATCATTTGCATACCTCTTCAAACTCACGAATAAAGAGGTACGCGTCCTCAGACTCTAGACCATGGAAATGGGGAAGTGTACTAATGAATTGTGGTTTCAGCTCAAAATTGTTTCCATTAGGCTCGGGGAGAAGAATGCATGAAGGAATGGAGGTGCGAATCGGATAAAATCGATCCTGAAGTGAGACGTTGTTCTTCATGGATGAAGTGGTTATGGAAGTGTAAGTGTAGAAAGAATTAGGATCACAAAATCACTCTCGTATAATCATAAACAACGTACACGATCACACCAGCCGAAAAAGAAAAAATAACAAACAATTAAAGAAAAAAAAATCAATCCAAGCTTCTAGGTTTCTGACCCTAGACGACTCCTAACAATAGATCATCCACAGGAGGTTTGGTACAGACTGTGACTATAAGCAAATCAGCCAGGGAAGGGTAAAGTTGGTGGGAGGTTTTCCGTCCGAAGACGTTCCTTAATTAAGTAACCAACAACCTTCGGGAAGAAAAAAAAAAAGCATAAAAAAGTATATATAAATAAATAAATGGCTTTATGGTTGGAGTTGAAATCCCAGGAAATTTCACTTACACGGTGTGCATACTATCTAGGTTTTATGAAAGACTAGAGAGGGTGTACTTATTATGTGTGTAAGAATGTATTTGATGTACCCTTTCTTGTCTCCGCTATAGCATAAGGCTATACCGAGTCGATTCTCAGGGAGAGCTCGCGATGGAAGCTTTAACGTATGGTAGTGAAGTGAACAAACGAGTATTCTCTCTTGCTTATAAACTTAATGAAGCAAGTGAAAAACAAACTAAAGAAATGGTGGCTATGTTCATGGTGGAAATCGGAAAAGAAATCAAGAAGTGGATGTGGTATTCACAAGAAAAAGAAAGAAAACTTAAAGAAGAATCAATCCATGACTAGCTTACCTTGCTAGCTTGCCAAGACTTACTAGACTCCTTGATAGCGAATGCGTGCCTAATGTTGTCACTCCATCGGCTTGGATTCGTCTCACGTGTTGACCTAATTACTTTCTCACTTGGTAGACGGTGGTTTAACCGTCGGAGAAGAGAAGATCATACAACTTGCAAGATGAACAAAGGCAATCACCCATGAGTTAGTGAAGTGACAAGACTAGTGGTAAACTAGTACATGGAGAAAGAATTAGCTACAATCCATTAAAGAACTAAAACAAAGCTTGAAGTAAATTGCAAGAATTAAAGAAAACAATAAAGAAAGCATTTAAAGAAAGCACATAGAATTAGAACCAAGCTTCAAGTAGAGGAAGGAGGATGGATCAATCCTTGTTGCTTCAAGTGTCACTCTTGATTACACAAGCTCTCTCCCTCACAATCACTCTCTTTTACATTGAATTCTAGGAAGAGAAGATCATAGAGAGCTAAAAATCCTAAAGAAAAAACTAACAAAAATACAAAGCTTTACACTAATCTCTCTCTCTTCTCTGATCAGTTTTTTCTCGCAGGTGAAGGTGGAGTATTTATAGCACCAGGTGAAGCTTCGAGAGCCTAGGTAGTTGCCACGAAATCCGGGATCATAACGACCCAAGATTGCCGCGGATTGCCGCGGGATCGCCGCCAGATCTGGGCCGTTGAGCGGATCTTTCTGGTGAGATCTGGTAGTTGGGTTGTTAGCCACGTGGACTACTTGGATTCTCCAATTGGCGCGCGGATCTCTCTAGATCTGGATTTGAATTTGGCTTTATCTTAATCATGGATTAATCACTTAATTAGTGTTAATTAAGTGATTATTTGGATATCTCTCCATTAAGTGTGTACCTGCAAATATGTAGAGAAGAGGAGTAAAAATCACATATTTATTTGTAATATGCATGAGAATTATGATGTAAAATATGCAATATTGGATACTAATCACACCCCCACACTTATTCTTTTGCTCGTCCCGAGCAAAAAAAATAGAAAAAGAAAATCTAGACTAACAATTTATTACACCACTTTCGCAGGTGACGCGATTGCACTGAGCGTGTGCAACAAGCCGTTAAACCTCTAGGTTACCCTAGAGGAGGAATGTTGTCTCCTGAGGGTTTTCAGCGGATTACACCCACAAAATCCATAAAGAAAGAAGACAAATGTTAGTATTTTTGAAAACGCATTTTTGAATAAAAGACATGTTTACGAACTATTTTTGCAAAAATATAAGTGATCCTAGGTCATAAATCCACCTATAATTATTCTTCCTTAAACTTAGTATCCATGCAAAATCTTGTTTTTAATTAAGGTAAGAATTCAAAATTGGATTGAATACTTTATCTTTCATAAAACCTAGATAGTATGCACACCGTGTAAGTGAAAATTTCCTGGGATTTCAACTCCAACCATAAAGCCATTTATTTATTTATATATACTTTTTTATGCTTTTTTTTTCTTCCCTTAGTTTAGGCTTTCTAGTCTACCCTTGTAGCGAGCCTTTAACCGATGACTCCCAAACCAGACGGTCTTAGGGCATCAGATGAGAAAACATCCCTCGGGTTTAAGGCCTCGAGTAGAAAAGGCCACATAACTAAAGGGGATTATTTTTTTATCACCGTTAGGCGTGAATGATCATGCTTCTTGAGGCACAATTATCCAGCTTAATAAGTGAGATCACCGTTAGGCGTGAGTAATCATGCTTCTTGAGGCACAATTATCCAGCTTAATAGGTGATGTTTTATTTATATATATTTTTTTCTTTTTTTTTTTTTTTTTTTATATATATGGCATTTTGGTCTTTGTTTCCATCCAAGAAATGTGTAAGTGTGAAGTGCATATTATCTAAGGCAAAAAATGTAAGATAAAAATATCTCCTCAATTTTACTTACTTAGCCTATAATTTTCAAACAAGATCTATTACTTCAACTAGGCTTAAGATGTCATAATTAAGGCTTTCTTAATCTCTAAGATACATCTTAATTTTCTTAAAAATAGAACAAAACTTTGTCTCTTATTTCAAAAAGTTTTTATTTTTTATTTTTTTTTATTTTTCTAAAAGAAGTGTAAAAGGAAGAAAATCTAAAAATTCTAAGTTAGTAAACCCTCCCCCACACTTATCTCATGCATTGTCCTCAATGCATCATGATATATGTATGCATGAAATAGGTAAGAGGTAGGAAACTTTTTACAAAAAAGAAATGCATAAAATATTTACAAGGAAATATACAAGTGTCACCCTCACCTAGGCTTTTGGTCTTTTTCCTCTGGCCCGTTTCCCATCGTTCCAGTGCGTCTGCTTCCGTGAGCTTAGTTGGGAAACGGTGTAAATTATTTGAGTAGCCCTAGGTGTTTCCAGATTCAATTGATTGTTATTATCATTCACACTCATTCCACCACATTGTTCACAAACAAATTCCTTATCACCACTCTCTCTCAGAATTTTATCACTTCCAATGTCTAGAAATTTTAACTCCTCTCCATATAGTTCTTCAAAACTCAAGTCAACATCCGGAAGTGGACAATCAGCTAACTTACCCCGAGTCGACTCATCTAAACACATGATCTCTTCAGCAAACAAGTCTTCAAATGATATATCAATCGGAGGTACAGATACAGTCAGATTTGGTTCATTGAAAGTGAAAATATCCAAATCAACTTTCCCCTTTGAAAGGGTACTCGGATAAGAGAATCACAAGATTGTGACTCATCTTTTGGATCTTCACCTTCCTCCTCACAATTGTTACTAATGAAGCTAACCTCAAATGTTTGATCTTTGTTTTGTGAGGCTGTGTGTGGAAGACATTGTGTTCATGTGTCATGTTACCAAAAGTCAACCTCATTGATCCATTCCGGCAATTAATGATTGCATTTGCAGTAGCCAGGAATGGTCGTCCCAGAATGACAGGAATTTGTGCCCTTTGATTGGAATTTGACACTGGTTTTGTTTCAAGGACAACAAAGTCAACAGGATAAAAGAATTCTCCAACTTTGACAAGGACATCTTGAATTACCCCCTTGGGTTTAGTAACAGAGCGGTCAGCTAATTGGATGGTCATTTGGGTCGGGAGGAGATCACCTAACCCCAATTGTTGGTACACAGAGAAAGGTAGGAGATTAATGCTGGCCCCCAAATCAAGAAGTGCCCTATTTATTGTAGTCTGTCCTATGATGCATGAAATGGTGGGGCTCCCTGGGTCTTTGTACTTAACAGGAATTGGACCAGTGAGCAACTCATTAATGGATGATGCAAGGAAGACTTTTTTAGGGACTTGGGTCTTCCTCTTCTTGGTGCACATTTCCTTCAAAAATTTGGCATATGATGGCACTTGTTGAATGGCATCAAGAAGAGGGACATTGATTTGGACCTTATTGAATGTTTCTTTTATCTTCTCCATGTGAGCATTTGACTTGTTATTTCTCAGCCTATTTGGATATGGAGCAATAGGCTTGTATGTATGCTCATCTACCTTTTCTTCACCCTTTGCCTTGGAAGTGGATGGCTCTGAATTAGAGGATGGTTTGTCAAAAGTTGGTTGTATTGGGACATGAGGTGTAGGCTTTGGTACTGGATGAGATTGTGGACTAGAAACCTTATTGTCAACTTGTTTACCAGATCTCAGGGTATGAATGGCATGACAGTGACTGGGTCCTGACTCTTCAACTTTGGGATTTAGCAATGGCTGGCTTAAGAACAGTCCTTTTGATTCTCAGCCAATTGCTTGATCTGGACCTTCATTTCATTCAACTCCTGATGCTGGTTCTTTGTAAAGGTTGCTAGCATGTTCTTCAACTCAGATATCTCGGAATTATTTTGGGGTGGATGTTGAGGATATGGAGATTGGAACTGTGATTGGTAATATGGTGGTGGGTCCTGATATGACTGATATGACTGTGGTGGATTTTGAGGTGGATGAACATACAGTGAATTCTGACTGAAACTGGATGGATGAAACTGAGCATTGTACAGATGTGGAAGTGGTGGCATATGATGCTCAGGACCAGACTGACTCCATGAAAAATTTGGATGGTTCTGCCATCCTGAATTGTAAGTGTTGGAGTATGGATGATGATTGGGTCTGGTCAATACTGCATTCATGTTCTCCTGATATGAGTGGAGCTGAGATAATGGACACTCCTCCAAGACATGGCTAAGGTCATGACAGTTGGTGCAACCCGGTTTAATCAGAGGCAATGGGTTGACCTGGTTGACCATAGAATTCCCTTTTGACTCAAGCAGTTCTATCCTCTTTATTAATTGTGTGATCTTGGTTTCTGCAGCTAGAGAGGATTCTTTGGAGTGTGTACCAGTTCTGAAAGTGGTGGAAGTGGATTTGTCAGGACAAGACTCCCACTGAATGGTTTTTTCAGCTAGGGTTTCAAAGAGATCCCACCCCTGATGTTCATCTTTTTTCAAAAATTCCCCTGGCACATGGATTCTAAAAGGGTTTTCGTTTGGTAATCTAATCCATCATAGATAATCTGGCATAGACGCCATTTCTCTATGCCGTGATGGGGACACAGGGCAAGAAGGTCTTTGAAACGCTCAAGATACTTCCAGAAAGGTTCATTTGTTTCCTGCTTGAATTGCATTATGTTCTTTCTCATGAGGGCTGTTTTGTGGATAGGATAGAATTTCTTAAGAAAGACTTTAACAAAATACTCCCATAAAGATATGGAACTGACAGGAAGATTATAAAGCCATTTCTTAACTAAATCCTTAAGTGCAAACGGTATGAACCGTAACCTAACAGCATCCTCAGACAGTTGGGAAATTCTCATCATTTGGCATACCTCTTCAAACTCACGAATAAAGAGGTACGCGTCCTCAGACTCTAGACCATGGAAATGGGGAAGTGTACTAATGAATTGTGGTTTCAGCTCAAAATTGTTTCCATTAGGCTCGGGGAGAAGAGTGCATGAAGGAATGGAGGTGCGAATCGGATAAAATCGATCCTGAAGTGAGACGTTGTTCTTCATTGGATGAAGTGGTTATGGAAGTGTAAGTGTAGAAAGAATTAGGATCACAAAAACCACTCTCGTATAATCATAAACAACGTACACCGATCACACCAGCGAAAAAGAAAAAATAACAAACAATTAAAAGGAAAAAAAATCAATCCAAGCTTCTAGGTTTCTGACCCTAGACGACTCCTAACAATAGATCGTCCACAGGAGGTTTGGTGCAGACTGTGACTATAAGCAAATCAGCCAGGGAAGGGTAAAGTTGGTGGGAGGTTTTCCGTCCGAAGACGTTCCTTAATTAAGTAACCAACAACCTTCGGGCTTTCGGCCCTTAACCCCTTTCCTAGACACCGATTTTACGAAAGTCACTTTCCAACACTTTTCCCCCTTAGAAAAAATCTCCTAAGTGAGTCCGAGTTGTCCCTAGGGCCAACGTCTAGCAATTTTTTAATTAGAAGCTTAGGATAGTGAGTACGTGGGGAAATGGTTTGTGGGCTAAGGAAGGGGTGATAAAATCCCCACCTTATCTTTGTTAATGGTTTTGCCCTTAAAGTTGATTCGTGCAAGTGTACGATGTAAACAACCAAGAATCACTCAAAGCGGAATTAAATCATACAACGAGTGAGTCCTAGTCTATATGCTTATGCTTACATACCTTGTCCCACGCGCTCTTCAACAGTAAATGTAAAGTAATTGAAAGACACGTGCCTATAATGCAAGATGTCTAAACAATTTTTATCAATTTACACCAAATCTTTTACTGTTGATTAGCAAATATCAGGTGAAGAATACAAGATTTCAGATATATCAGCAGAAGTAATTTGCAAAGCAGCAAGCCCTGCAGAAAAATTGTTAGAAGTGAACTCCTCTTTGCCGCGTTCCCACGGCAAAATGCCGCGGCTACGCGGCAATTTGGAGGGATCCTGGGCTCTGCTTTCGAGAGCAGAGGCCCAGGTCCACTTATATGATTCTGCACTGCAAGATTTTCTGTATCTTCAACCTGTACCTGCAACAGAGAAGAAGTATCGTTTAGTTTCTCACTTTTAAAGCAAATACCGTCGCTCTCCCCGGCAACGGCGCCAAAAATTGATTGGTAAAAACAAGGTATGTGAAGTTATTGCACAAGAACTAGGTATAAAAGATATGGTTCAATGTTTAGAGTTCACCTTTGGTTCTTGTTCACTTCAAATATGTAATTGATATACCTTGTCCAATCTTTCGCTATAGCATATAGCTATACCGAGTCGAACCACAAGGAGAGCTAGCGTAGAAGCGTTACGATATGAGTGAGAAAAGGAAACGAGAATTCTTCTCTTGCTTAAAAGAATGAATAAAACACAAAGAAAGGAATGAAAGAATGTATGGATATGGAAGTCATGATTGAATTAGGAAGTAAATTGGAATCATCAAGTGGAAGTTCAGGATCAAATTCATGCTCCAATTCAATTTCAGAAAAAGGAAAACTTGCCAATATATCAATTGGATTTTCAGAAGTGTGGACAAGTTCAGGTGAATGTGCTGAAATTGAATCTGAACTTCCAAGACTACATGACTCTTGGTTTTAACAGAGTGGCTAGTGACCTTAGAAATAGGATGAGAATGAAGAGTTTGGATCAGCAAATCTAAGTCACGGGCACGAGCATTTTGAGCATGGGTCATGTCTTCAAGCATCTTTTCAAAATTGATGACTTCATTATTTGGATGAAAAGATGAAGTGTTGTCTTGGAAGTGATGGTGAAATTATGAGTCAAAAGTGTGTGGTGATGAAAAGAGGACTCACACAAGAAATCATTACTCATAAATGGTTGTTCATTATGAAAATGTGGAACTGAGTAAGATTCTTGAAAATACTGTGGAATTGGAGAGACAAATGGTTTTTAAAGTGTTGCTCAACTCTCTGTAAATTGGCTTCTATACTCCTTTGCAACTCAGATTTTTCTTCAAATGGAGGTTCAGAAAAAGGAGTATATGAAGTGGACTCGGGAAATGAATATTGTGGACAAGATGAATATGGTGGACAAGGAATTTGAGATTTGACTCGGGGTACTGGAATCCCCAATGACTTGGTGAAGAGTTGAAATTATATTTGGACATTATAATCATTAGATGGGGTGTATGGGTCATATTGATTCGGATAAGGCCAACCCGGTGTATTTGGTTGGTGCATATTGTAAAACACCGGGTTGGAATTATCCGAATATGGAGATGGTGTGAAATATGGATTATTATTATGATGGAAAGAATTGTAATTGTAAGCCATATCACACAATCACAAACAAGAACAAACAAACAAACAAACAAACAAACAAAAGAAGAAAAGAAAAGAAAAAATTCTAACCTAAGTTAGTGTAGACTTAGACCTAGACGACTCCTAACTGATAGACCGTCCACGGGAGGTTTAGTGTAGACTCTAACCACAAGCTAATCAGCCAGGGAAGGGTAAGGTTGGTGGGAGGTTTTCCGTCCGAAGACGTTCCTTAATTAAGTAACCAGCAACCTTCGGGCTTTCGGCCCTCAACCCCTTTCCTAGACACCGATTTTGCAAGAGTTAAATTCCAACACTTTTCCCCCTTAGGATAATCTCCTAATTGAGTCCGAGATGTCCCTAGGGCCAACGTCTACTTTTTTATTAAATTAGGCTTGGGTTAGTGAGTGCTTGGGTTGTGGTTTTCGGGCTAAGGAAAGGGTAATGACCTCCCCCACCTTATCTTATTTACGGGTATGCCCTTAGAATTGAATTGTGCAAGTGTACAAGAAATATAACAAGGATTCACTCAAAGCAAGAAAATCAAGCAAGGAGTTTGTCCTAGTCTAAATGCAATGCAAACACGTACCTTGCCTCCAGCACTCTTCAACAGTAAAAGTAAAAGAATTGAAAGACACGTGCCTAAAATGCAAGTGTCTAAACAATTTTTAACAATTTCAACCAACTTTTTACTGTTTTTTTAATTAAGCAGGAGTAGGATGCAGAATACAGAAAATCAAGTATAGCAGCAGATGTATTTTACAGAACCAGAGGCCCTGCAGAAAATTGGTGAGAAGTGAACTCCTTATTGCCGCGTTTCCACGGCAAATTCTGTGGATCCGCGGCAATTTGGAGGGATCCTGGGCTCTGCTTTCTTGAGCAGAGGCCCAGGTCCACTTATATGATTCTGCACTGCAAGATTTTCTGTATCTTCAACCTGTACCTGCAACAGAGAAGAAGTATCGTTTAGTTTCTCACTTTTAAAGCAAATACCGTCGCTCTCCCCGGCAACGGCGCCAAAAATTGATTAGACTAGAAAGGTGTGTTTATTATGAAGCAAATGTATTTGATGTACCCTTTCTTATCTCCGCTATAGCATAGGGCTATACCGAGTCGATTCTCAGGGAGAGTTCGCGATGGAAGCTTTAACGTGTGGTAGTGAAGTGAACAAAAGAGTATTCTTCTCTTGCTTATAAACTTAGTGAATCAAATGTAAAAGAAACTAAAAGAAAGGATGGCTATGTCATGGTGGAAATCGTTGGAAAAGAAATCAAGAAGTGGATGTGGTATTCACAAGAAAAAGAAAGAAAACTTAAAGAAAGCAATCCATGACTAGCTTACCTTGCTAGCTTGCCAAGACTTACTAGACTCCTTGATAGCGAATGCTTGCCTAATGTGTCACTCCATTAGCGTAGGATTCGTCTCGCGTGTTGACCTAATTACTTTCTCACTTGCAAGATGGTGGTTTAACCATCGGAGAAGAGAAGATCATACAACTTGCAAGATGAACAAAAGCAATCACCCATGAGTTAGTGAAGAAAGCTAAGCTAGTGGTAAACTAGTACATGGAAGGAAAATTAGCTACAAGCCATTAAAGAACTAAAACAAAGCTTGAAGTAAATTGCAAGAATTAAAGAAAGCAATAAAGAAAGCATGTAAAGAAAACACATAAACTAGAACCAAGCTTCAAGTAGAGGAAGGAGGATGGATCAATCCTTGTTGCTTCAAGTGTCACTCTTGATTACACAAGCTCTCTCCCTCACAATCACTCTCTTTTACATTGAATTCTAGGGAAGAAGAAGAGGGATCTAAAGAACAAAACCTAGAGAAAAATACATGAAAATTACAACAACTAAACTAATCTCCTCTCTTCTCCATTCCGTTTTTTCTCGCAGGTGAAGGTCACATATTATAGCATGGGAGAGAACCTTCGAGAGCCTAGGTTGTTGGCACGAAATCCGAGGCCATAACAACCTAAGATTGCCGCGCCCAAGCCGCGGATCGCGGCTTGATCTTGGCCGTTGATCCGGATCTTTCTGTTGGAGATCAGTTGAGAGTTTGTTAGCCACGTGGTATATCTAGAATCTTCGTTTGTTGCGTGGATCTTTCTGGATCTGGATTTGAAATCTGGCTTTATCTTAATCATGGATTATCACTTAATTAGTGTTAATTAAGTGATTATTTGGAAATCTCTCCTTTAAGTATGTACCTGCAAATATGTAGAGAAGAGGAGTAAAAATCACATATTTATTTGTAATATGCATGGGAGTTATGATGTAAAATATGCAATATTGGATACCAATCAATCTGTAGTTCATTTTACTGGAAAAATGATTACAATTTGATGTAGTCCTACAATTACATGGATGAAAATTGGCAAGGGACTTTAGTGGAATGACGTTTTTTGCAAAATATAAGAACATTGTTAAAGAATTCCGTCGGAGAATAGAAGACATTATTCCCAAAATTTGTTTGGGAGTCAAATTAATTCTTCTAGAGAATATGAGAAATACTTCTAAAATAAAGGAAAAGTCAGAGGTAAAAACTTTAGCCTGACCTTTTTGCCTTGTGGATCTACCATTCTATGGAAGGAAATTAGTAGAGGATTCTTGAGGAATGAAATGGGATCAGGTCCCTTAGGATTTTTAGTAAATCCTCATCTATTAACGGATTTGGTAAGTCTTTACCAACTACTGTTTGAGTTGGGATAGCTATGCTATTCCCCTCAGCATGATGAGTTGTCGAGGACTTTGCATTGGGCTTAAAAGCCAACTTTTTCCTCTATCCTTAGCTATTAAGGGCTCCGGATCATTTTGTTACTTTATGTAATTCTAAGGGAATGTTAGTTAGAAACTATTGTTCCTCATGGAATCTTTTCTGGTGTCCTTAATGTTGACATCGTGCAGCGTTGTCTCCTGATGTTCAATCAGTTTGACTCCGAAGGGATCCCCAATGATCAAAGGTATAATGTTAACTTGATTAGGGATAAAATTTCTTTAGGAATTTGCCATTGATTGGCATCACCAGCATGTTACCATGCGGATTAGACAGGCGATATGCTTCATTTGAGTAGACTGTCTTTACTACAAACGACCCTTCCCATTTGGGTCAAAATTTGCCTTTGAATTTGTGTGTCATGGCCATAGGTCATGTGACAGTTAAGACCAAATCTCCTTTCTGAAAAATTCTCTCTTTGACCTTCTTGTTGAAGGCCTTTGAGATTCGAGCCTGATAAAGCTCAATATGTTGTTGAACTTGTAGCCGCTTCTCATCTAGCGCTTTAAGCTCTTGGAGACGTAACCGATGGTTATCTTCATCATTCATCTGGGTTGCCAAAGCAACACGAAGTGACGATATTTGAATCTCTAAAGGTATAACTGCTTCACATTCGTATTCTAGAGAAAAAGATGTATTGCTTATTGGGGTTCAGACCGTAGTTCGATAGGCCCAGAGACATTCACTATGCTTCTCATTCCAATCTCGTTTGCTTATGGAGATGAACTTTATAAGAATCTTGATGATCGTCTTGTTGAATGCTTCTGCTAACCCTTTGGCGGCATGATTGTAAGGAGTTGACGCCACATTCTGAATCTGATACTTGTCGTAGAAACCGATAAAATGATTGATTTGCGAATTGAGGACCATTATAGTGGATGATCCGTCTAGGGACACCAAATCAGTGGATGCCATGATGTTTGATGAAATTGACCATGTTGGTGGTTTTAACTTCAGCGAGCGGGATAGCCTTTGCCCACTTTGAGAAATAATCAGTTATCATAAGGATGAACCGATGACCTTTAACTGATGGAGGACTGATTGGCCCTATTATATCAATTTCCCTAGCTTCGAATGGCCATGCTGCGACTCTGGGATAGAGTAGTTCGGAGGGTTGATGTATAAAATCTGCATGGATTTAACACATCTTACACATTTTTGCGTATTTGACTGCATCGGCGATCATATTCGGCCAATAATAGCCAAGTCGGTGCAATCGATCCTTGAGCTTTGGACTTAGTTGATGAGCTCCACATGCCATCATGAGCCTTTTTGATTACTTCTTGTGCCTCTGAATTAGATAGATAACGAACCATCATTGAACGACTGTGCAATGTTTTTACCACTGCATCGTAGTAAAATTGAGTCGACCTTTGTCAAACAGTCACCGCTTCCCTGGGGTCATCGGGTAATATGCCGTGCAAGGTATAGTCGATGATCGAGAATCTGCATCGTAGTAAAATCGAGTAGACCTTTGTCAAACAGTCACCGCTTCCCTGGGGTCATCGGGTAATATGCCGTGTAAGGTATAGTCGATGATCTGCATGGATTTAACACGTCTTACATATTTTTGCATATTTGACTGCATCAGCGATCATATTCGGCCAATAATAGCCAAGTCAGTGCAATCGATCCTTGAGCTTTGGACTTAGTTGATGAGCTCCACATGCCATCATGAGCCTCTTTGATTACTTCTTGTGCCTCTGAATTAGATAGACAACGAAGAAGTATACCATCATTGAACGACGGTACAATGTTTTTACCACTGCATCGTAGTAAAATCGAGTAGACCTTTGTCAAACAGTCACCGCTTCCCTGGGGTCATCGGGTAATATGTCGTGCAAGGTATAGTCGATGATTAGGAATCATCAGTCTTTTGGTTCAAAGTTTGTCGAAGTTGTATGATTCGTTAACCTCTAAACCGTACTTCGAACAGAAGAGATGGATGGGTGGGCACCGTGAGATGGTAACCGGTATCAACAGGTAGAGCCAGTGTAGCTGCTAGCACAGCTAGAGCGTCCGCTTTTATATTTTAGAGGTGGGATACATGACTGATGTAAAAGCTTCGAATGTATTAGCCAACCGAATGGCTGCATAGTGATAAGGTATGAGGTCTTTATGGCGGACCTCATATTCACCCTTGACTTGATTGATAATCAACTTGGAAATGCCATAAGCTTCAAGGCATTGCACCCCTATTTGATGAACGAGTTGGAGCCCAATAAGTAAAGTATTGTACACAGCAACGTTGTTGGAGCAAGATTTCGTCAGCGAGAACGCACGAGGAAGGACGTGATTCTCGAGTGAGATAAATACTAGCCCCACTCTGACTAGAATCTTGCCTTTTGGTCCGATTTTTGATGCACCATCAAAGAACAGTTGCCATACATCATCGCCTGAAGTCATGTTGGCTTCGATGACTTCGTCTGGAATATCTTCACGTAGCTTTGAAGTTTTCAGAATTGGATGAGTTGCCAAGAAGTCTGCAAGGGCTTTCCCTTGATAGCCTTTTGGGGTATGAAGGTCATATCATATTGGGATAACAGTATGGCCAATTAGCAACCTGGAGTTCAGGGAACTCGACTTTTTCATCAGAATCTGAAGGGGATTGACTCTTGAAATGACATGAATAGTCTGCCCAACCAAGTGATGCCGCATCTTCTGGATGGCGAAGATAAGAGCAAGATATTCCTTTTCAATTGGGTTGGAGCGACTTTCATCCCCAATCAAGATTCTGCTGAGATAATAGATGGCTTGCTCGGCACGTTCATCATTCTTCTATGCGAGCAGAGTACCTAAAGAGTAGTCCATGGCTCTTAAATACAGTAAGAATGATTTTCCCGCAATAGGAGATGCCAGGACCAAAGGCTTTGTGAGGTATGGTTTGATATCCTCGAAAGCTTTTTGACAAGCATCGTCCCAGACAAAAGATATGTCTTTTTCATTAGGCGCGTGAATAGTTGACTTCGACCCGACAGGTTTACAATAAACCTATGAATGTAAGCCAACCTACCTTGAAACCTCAGAGTTCTTTGAGATTCTTTGGGGGCTGCATATCTGAATGGCTTTAATCTTGTCGGGATCAAGATGAATTCTTTTGGATGTGACAATGAATCCCAGGAACTTGCCACTTGTCCCAAGAAAGACTTTATCGGATTCATCCTCAACTGGTGAGCCCGCATGAGATCGAACATCGTTCTCAAGTCATGGAGATAGTTATTCTTGTCGCGATTTTTGATTACAATGTCGTCAATATAACACTCCACTGTTTCTCGTAGATGATCACGGAAGATCATACTCATTGCATGTTGGTAAGTGGCACCCGTGTTCTTTAAGCCAAATGGCATAACCATATTGCAAAACACACCAATGGTGTCCGGAATGACGTTTGCTTTTTGACCTCTGGGTACATCTTGATTTGATTGTACCCTGAAAAGTCATTCATAAAGGACATCCTTTCGAAATCAACACGTGTTATCAATCATGACAATCGTGATAGGTAACAAAAATTCATTTTTAGGGCATGCTATATTAAGATCACGAAAGTCAATACAGACCCAGATCTTTTCATTCTTTTAAGGATGGGTACAATATTAGCAACCCAGTCTGGGTACTGTTCTTCTCGAATAAAGCCACATTCGATGAGTTTTTGGACCTCAGCTTCAATTGACTCCATAATGTCAGGTCAGAATCGTCGCTGCTGTTATTTGATGGCTTAACTCCAGCTTGATGTTAAGACGATGCATAGCCACCTGAGGGTCGAGACCAGGCATGTCTTCATAGCTCCAAGTAAAGACATCTATATACTCTTTTATCAGGGATATAACGTTTTTGCTTCTCTGTCGGCGACTAACTTTCGCTTATAGAGATGAGCTTTGGGAGCGTTGGATCACCAACATCAACTTGAATTACTGTATCTTCTGTAGGAGGGTTGCATTGTTCAAAACGCTTCTCCCATCAAAGATTCAGTTGTAAAGCCCAAGGATCAGTGTCGAATGGCTCAGTGTCCTCTTCTGGTTCCACTTGACTGGTCGATGTCATATTGATGAAGAGTTTCTTGAAGGCAACCTCCACACTTCTATCATATTCCCAATTCAATGAGTCTGAAGAATGTGATAGAAGAGGCCTTTCAAATTCTGAATCAGATTGAACAGATGGGGTAGTATACCCCAACCCCTGCAAGTCTGATCGTAGTGGTTGACAGGATTTCCTTCCAGTACGAAAGGTTGTAGAGTAATGCGTCGTCCCTTTCTAAAATTCAGGCCTTCACCATGCGTAAGCCTTATCCCATTTCTTTCACATACGGTGCGCTGATCGTGCATAGTGAAAGAATTGTAGGGGCTCTAAGTCTCCATCTGAATTGTTGAATGTAGTAATCCAATATCAGACTCTGTCAAATATAATTGGCGACTGGTCCTTCTTGAAAGATGGAACTACAAATATAGACCCATCATTCTCTTCTATGTGCATGCTGTCGACATGTGCAGGGGCATATGTAGAGGGTTCATGTCAATAGGACTATTTACATCATTACAACACATCAAAATTGACATTTCATTAAGGACCCATTCGTCGCCGTTGTCGGCGGAATTATTACAATGGGGATCATTCAGATATGCTACAATCGGTTCTTCATCTAAAGAAACCTCTGTATCTTCTCCTAATTCTGAATCCGCTTCGTTGCTGCTATTGATATCGTCAGGCAACGATTTTTCTACCACTTTACCGTTCTTCTATAAAGTTGAGAATCAGTGAAGTAGTTCTCTATCCTTTTGAACGGCTGCATTTCGGCAAACACCATCCTAACCATTGCCTTGTCATTCATATATTTGAAACATTGATGGAGTGCGGAAGGCATAATCCAGTTAGCATGGATCCAAGGTCGCCTGAGCAAAAGGTTGTAGGATGTGTCGACGTCAATGACGTAGCATGTCACTTCTGATTTCAAGTCTCCATTTGATACCTGAGACGAATCTTACCCAAAGGATGACTACTCTTGGCGTTAAAGTCATATATGGTCGTAGTCGTGGTTGACAACATACTCAATGGGATCCCGAGAAAATAAAGCTATCTCTTGGGGGTAATGCTTAGAGCAGACCCTGAATCAACTTGTATTCTCTCAATATATGTAGACCTGATGTACCCTTTATAATATAAGGGCCTGTCGTGTCGGTTATCTTTGAGGAGCATATCCTCAGAAGTGAAAGTAATGCATGATACCTGCTATTATACCAGATGACATCGGGGGCATGAAGCTCCATCTTCTTTTATAGGGATGGGTACTTGTGTCAGAAATGATTCTGAATCAACAAGAGCATCCCTAAGTGCCTCTCTCGTCTCCTTCGAGAGGCGGAGTAGCTTGTGCAGAGTGTTGGCCCAGAGGCCTTCACCTTAGTTTTAATGATGACTAACTTATGAAGTTTAGTTTGCTAATGATCTTGTGTTTATATAATTTCAGTTATTAATTAAGATCTTAGTAGGTGTTTAGCTTCAACAAAGGATTTAAAAGCCAGTTTTGGAGCTAACACGTGTTAATTCAAGAGCTCACGCGTCAAGATCGCATCTAGCACTCAAAAAGAGTCAAGCTCTATTGATCGGGTTTGGATTGAGTCATCTTGAAGATGAAGATCAAAAAGAAGACTTGCATCTAGATTTGTTTAGTTTTTTTAGATCTTGTGTAAGGATAGAATAGTCTTGATATGCTCAAGTTCACACACACACAAGTTCAATAGTTTTAGTTTTCGGTTTAACCGTTTTTGGATTTTCAAGAACATATTTTTCATTTTCATGAATAGATAGAATTAAAACAAGTTTACATGGCTTATATGTATGTTGGATTTCATCCATATACATTGATGTTTCATATTATCTAAAAACTTATTTTGATGATTCTAGTTCATGATTTAAAGTTTTATTTTTAACAAAATTTATTTTGGATTTAAATATCAAAAAAACATAGATATAGCTTTTATATGTGTATTGGATTCTATCCATACATACTATACTTCAAAAGTGTTTAAATATCATGTTTTTGTATTTATACAAGTTTCAGAAAAATTGATTTTCATTTCAAAGTTTGGTCTTTGAAAAATACGGTTTTCAGTTTAAAGCTAAATTTTCAAGCCTAAAAAATAGTTCAAATAGTTTGTAATATGTGTTGATTTTTAGTCACACATATTTGTACTTCAAATATATACAAGAACTTATTTTTGTGAAATTTATGTGTTTTTATGGGATTTTATAGGATTTTAGAAGACCAAATATTTCAACCCTATAACCCTGGTTTTTGGGCTGCTAACGGTGGACCAACTGGTCTACCGACGCACATAAGTGCACAGGCTTTAGCGGTCGACTGAGCAGTCGATCATTCCAGAGAGTCTGCTCCCTAGAATTGGCCATGGTCGACCGACCCAGAAAGGGAGCTCTCTGATTTTTGCCACGGTCGACCGGGCGATCGACTGATAGGTGTTTACCTTAGGGCAGTCGACCGAGAGGTCGACCGGTAACCCTAATGGTCAGAAATCTGATCGTTGGCCGGTCGATCGGGCGGTCGACCAACAGGTCATTTTTGACTTGTTCTAGCCCCTAACGACTATATTTTTAGACCCTAAAAATATGGGTCCTTTGAGGCCAATTTTAATTAAGAATTTCAAGAACAAAATTTTTCATCTTTTCATGTGTTTTCAGCAAGTTTTAAAAGAAGTTTTCGAGCCAAAAATTCTTCATTTTTTTTCAAAGTTTTAAAAAATCAAAGAAAATCAAGACTTTGGGAATTCTATTTTGTTCTTCATTTTATATATCAATTAAGAAGTTTTTTCCAAGTATTTTCTTTGAAGTTTCTTTTTTAAAAATTTATTTTCTCGCAGACTTGAGCTATCATCTCAAATCTATCTTTAGGATCTTTTTTAGTTTGAGAAAAATTGTTTATGATCCATTGAAATCACCAAGAGAGAGTTTGTGATCATTGAATCACTAAGTTTTATTTCTTCTTTGCTTTGTGCTAGGCTTTGTGCCTTTCCTTTTGTGCAGAGGTGATTGTGTAGAGAGAAGGAGTTTTGTATTCCGGTGTTGAGTTGTAATTCCTCAGTGGAGGTCCCTGTGTGCAGGTATTGAAGCTGGATATTTGCGTCGAAAATATATTTTGACACAAAATATAAAATAAAACAATAATATAAATTATTGTGTCGAAAATTCGGTGCAATAATTAATTTTTTTAAAATAATTAAAAAACGATTTGCGTCGAATTTTTGATGCAATGTATCAGCTTGCGTCGAACATTCGACGTAAAAGTTGCGTCGAGGTCTTTTGCGTTAGATTTTTTCGACGCAATTTTTCAACGTAATAAGTAAATTTTCGACGCAAAATGTCAATATTCGACGCAATTTAACAGGCTTTCTAGTAGTGCAAGGTTGTTCCGGGAGTAAAGTTTTCACATTGCAAAGAGTTGTTCCTTATCCCTTTCAGTTGCTTTAGCTCGGTGGAGCTCGTTTGGATGAACTACAGATGGCTTGATCCCCTGAGTATGGGGTACATAGGCAACCATACTGGTGCAGGCTGATGGAGTCGACATGGTATTATTTGTGTTCGACTTAGATTTGAGAAATCTTCACTGAGATGGAGAATTTTGGAGAGAGTGTAAAATCTTAATGGTAGAGTTTTTTAATTTCTTAGTGTTAGTACAGAGTTTTGCATGAAGTTTGGAAGAAGCAAATAGTGCAGACACACACTTCGATACGTGTCAACAGGTGAACAGAGCTGTAGACATCTCTATCTTTGGCCTGTCGACAACATTTTCCGGAGAGCGGTGGTGATCTCAGGCTGTCGACATGCTTCTTGGGCTGTCGACAATGGTTTCCATAGAGTTGCGATTGGCCTCAGGCTGTCGACAAGCCTTTTGGTCTGTCGACAGTGCTAGGCCTCTGGGCGGTTTCCAAATCGAATTCAGAGTGCGTTTCTGATCCGAATTTGGAGTATTTGGTTTCTTATTTTCATAAACTTCGCGGCTATATAAAGAAGGGTATTGTCCCTATTGCTTGAATCATGTACTTGATTGATTTTAATATAATCTCTCCCCTTCTGTCCAGAGGACGTAGGCAAACTACCGAACATCGTTAAATCATGTGTTCTCGCTTTCTTCTCTTGGATTTCTTTGCTCGTGATATTGGCGACTATTCTCTGGTGTTATTGCTGTCCTATGTTGCCTTGAATTCCCACAGGTGTAATTCACATGTTAGTCTAAATAATAGTATAATGTAATACAAAATTAGTAATACTAAATATTTTCCTGGCTAACAAGCTTAGAATCAACTCTAACGGAGGAGGAATGAGTCCCTAATTAGAGTTTATTATCCAAGCTTATCTAACAAATTTACTTCTTTTCCCCTCTAATATGTAATAGATCATAGCCATTTCAACTTGAGACTCTCACAACCCGCTCTCACCGGTAACAACCTTATTTTATAAGGTGCTGATTTGGCATCATATTTCCACATTTACAGAGATAGTCCCTCTCACGCAACCTCGCAAATACAGTCAACTTTCAACCTAATCCCAAACCAAACCAAGCAAAAATCACTTCAAATGACTCTGGATTCTTTACCAGTAAACCAAGAATACCTTTGAAAATCCTTTTCTTGTGAATATGATGTGTTGAATGTAGATAACTTCAGATTCATCACTTTGACGCCTAGCATGCTTTTGCTTGCATAATCCTCTCAATATTATTCTTTATAACTCTGGTTGTTATCAGTGTTATTTTCCTTTGTTGCCAGATCTGTCAATTGCTAATATGCATTCAACAACAGTTCCCTTTGATGAAGATAGCGAGAAAAAGAAAGTATGATAAAGTTGATAAATTTGACAATCAACAAAATCCATTCACAAACAAGGTACTAGCCTATAATTGGTGAGAGCATCCAAAGCATTATCACAAGCAACAGTTTCCACCGAAAAAGGAGTCCATGATTCAGAAGTGTTAATCTGATAAATAAGAAAGAGAGAAAAGAAATGAAATAAAACAAGCAATCAAACTCGAAAATGTCAATCTATGAAAAAAAAACCATCTCAGTTTGTTTCTGATTCATCAACCAATCGAGTCATCATTTAATAAGCCAAATATCTCCATGCATATACTCACATTATTGTCAATTATGAGAGTGACCTTTTGCCTGAAAATGTCATATCTTTGAAGGCCTTGCTTATGATCAACCGATTTCATACATCCGTCCAAAATCACTTATATGATCTTTTAAAGTTCTTTTCTGTTGGGTTCCCAATTATAATCAATCAGTGAGCTGTGAGCAGAAGAGCTCATCCGCGTCTCTAAAGTTCATCATAAAGGCTCATTCTAATTAAGTTATATCATCAAAATTAAGAGATGAGGGTTTTGCCTTAATTAACAAAATTCCTTCAAAAAATAAAAATTAAGAGATGAATCTTAGGCCAGATATCTCCATGTACAATCCTGCACTGTTGTCAATTGTGAGAGAGATGCCTCTAGCATGAGAGTCAAATCTTTAAAGGCCTTGTTATTTAAGAATGTCCACAGTTAATTATATTACAGTTCAAACACATCTTCACTCTACAAACAAAAATTCAGAGTTTTAGTACCAAAACTTTCAATACACATGAAGAAAGATATCGCGAGACATGCAAAGAGATAAAGAACAAATCAAAAGGCCTAATTCATACATATTATCAGCAATCAATTCCTGCTTCATGTGGACTATCCTTCACACAGGACCAAAAACTTCCTCAAAATAGAGTGGCACCCCAGGAACTTAAAATTGTTTTCCAGAAACACCTTTGATAACTAACTTCGGAAAAATGTTTATGTTTGGCTCTGGGAGTTCTATGTGTTCCTTAATGTTGAAGTTCATTCGATATACAAAATTATCGTCTTTCCTCTTTTTCCAGACATTTTTCTTTACTATTTGGAGAGTAGCTTCCTTGACATAAATTGCAAGACCGGTAAGGTTTAGCTACCTGTGAAGTGTCCTATGATTTATTTCAAACCTTTTGTTGTTTCCTTTGCCAGGACTCTCACACCAAGTTGGAGGGTTGATGTCAAATTGACAGCAGATCACAAAATTTTGTCGAACTTTTCATGGAGCATGCGCTCCATAACGGACCACATTTTATTAGAATACGTTAGATGACAACAACCGATGATGATGAAAATAACATTTGATAATTATCTTTTTTTTTGTAGCATCTTGAAGTCTCTTTCCATCACACAGTTAACAGAAAGACTTTAACGAGCCTTCCGCTTTCTTAGACCTCATTGATTAACAATATACTATATGTGCACACGACATGTAACAAATGAGATGTTTTCTAATTACAACCGTATAATGTAGGTTGATCATAGTTTTATTGTTTTAACAACCGTGCTAAATGCCGTCTTCAACTTACAGAATCCAATGCAGTCCATTGTTACAAGTTAATATGGAAAATTGGAAATCAAGAACCTCTCAAGTACATCATTATTTTTCTTTACATGCAATCCTTCCCACCATAAAGTACTGTGTAATATAGGACAAATATGCATTATTATGTTAAAAAGTACTGATTGCTAACAAATAGGTCTGAACTTTACAGAAAAGAAAATTTGTTCTTCTTTGATATGGATGGACACTTGCACAAAAGATTTATTGCAATAAATAAACTACATTATGTGCCATTATGTGGAAGAAAATTAAAAGTGTAACCACCAATATTTCACATGACAATGTGGATGTATGTAGAAAATTTTTCGGCAGAAGTTAGCTCTTTGAAGAGTAAAAATGGTGTGCAGGCCATTTGCAAAGTTAAAGTTAAGGGGTCGTCACATAAGAAGCTACCAGCAGCGTGTTTGTATGCGCGCCCCGTGTTGGTGGCGAGTTGGGGGAAGGGGAATTTCCTGTGAGCCAGGCATTCTCACTGAACTTAGACCTGAACATGTAAAAAAAACCATGTCTGGATGCATATTCTCACTGAACTTAGACCTTGAACATGTAAAAAAAACCGTGTCTGGATGCATATTCTCACTGAACTTAGACCTGAACATGTAAAAAAAACCATGTCTGGATGCATCAAGTTCAAGTAGAGATTTCCAGTGTCTAAGATCCCCACCTTGAGAAGTTAACAGAGAAATTTTTGTCAAATTTTCAATTCTCAATGTTCTCCATACGTAACAGAGTTGCAAGACAACTACCCAATGAAAATTAATTATAACATGTATGATTGTTTTATAATAACAAACAACATTGACAGTAATATATAGTTTCATATTTTGATTTTCAATGAATTTCCAGATAATAGTGTATAAAGAATAACACTATTTTTTACTGAACTTTGAGATCACTCTGTTATCAAATCAGTAGGAATTAACTCCTACTTGAGAATTCAGTTCAATTCAATTTCTTATATGATCTATGGTAAAATTTATTCGATTTTGATTTGATTTGGTGTACTTACAAAGCTCAAACAGTATAATGACACAAATTATGAAAAAGAAAATATTTAAAAAAAAATTTACAGAAGATAGAAAACGTTAGTGATCTCTTCTCTCTCCCCCCTCCTCTGCATCATCCGAAGCCACATTCACAGCACCATAACCACACATGAGAGTCTGCAGGCCAGGCTTGAGCTCGGCGTTGCAAAACTCCTCATACTCCCCTCGGTCCCCCGCCTTCTTCTTCACCTCCACCACCACCAACGATGGCGTCAGCTCGAATATCTCCGCCGCAATCGTCAGCGGGCCCTTCTCCCCCTCCCTCGTCCCTTCAAAGCTCACCCTGCAATCCTTCTTCCTCACCGAAAACCTCACCACTTTCGCAATCTCCTCCAACTTCTCAATTATCTTTGCCACCGGCTCCCCGGAAACAAACCTCTTCCTATCCCCGGTATCCTCAAACAACCCCGACAAATCAAACCCCGACGAGAACGAGATAATATCAAACGCATTCAAGCTCGCCGGCCTCGCCAAGCCCACCAACCTCTTCTCTTCTTCTTCTTCTTCTTCGGCTACCACCGGGTGTCGGTATCATCCAAGCTATAAAATCTTCCATTTTCCACACAAGATTTGAACCCTTTCTTGAACCACCGGTTCTCCATGATCTCCGCAATGGTGATCCTCGTCCGGGGGTTCGTGTCCAGCATCCTCGACAGAAGCCGTGCGAGCTCAGGGGAGAACCACCGCGGGCAGCGGAACTCCCCCTTGTAGATTTTCCGGTACATGGCCATGAGATTATTGTCATGGAAAGGCAGGTAGCCCGCCATGAGGACGAAGAGGATGACACCGCAAGACCAGATATCAGCCTTGCCGGCGTCGTACCCTTTTCTCGACAGCACCTCCGGGGCGACGTAAGCGGGGGTTCCGCACAGGGTGTGGAAGAGGCCTGTGTCAGGGTTCGACTGCTCGAGCATCGTGCTGAGGCCGAAATCTGAGATCTTGAGTGATCTGTCCCCGCTGTCGTCTAGAAGGAGGTTCTCGGGCTTGAGGTCGCGGTGGAAGACGCCGCGGGCGTGACAGAAGGAGAGGGCGGAGAGGAGCTGCTGGAAGTAGGAGCGGGCCTGGGCCTCCGGGAGGCGGCCCTTGGAGATCCTGTTGAAGAGCTCGCCGCCGCGGATGAGGTCCATGACGAGGTAGATCTTGGAGCGGGTAGCCATCACCTCGTGCAGCCGGACGATGTTCGGGTGGCGGAGGCGGCGGAGGACGGAGATCTCCCGCTTCGTGTGGGCCATCAGGCCGGATTTTAGGATCTTTTCCTTGTCGAGGACTTTGATGGCGACGGAGGCGTTCGTGGTGGCGTTGCGCGCGTGGTAGACCTTGGCGAAGGTGCCGTGGCCCAGGAGACGGCCCACCTCGAACCGGCCCATCAGGAGGTCGGGGCGGTGCTGCGGCGGCGGCTGCTGGGATTTGGGTTCGGTCATTTTTGCTGCTTAGAGAGAGTGTATCTATAGAGTTCGACGGAGCAGCAATGGCGCGCGCGGGGAGACGGTGTTTGTCACGTGGGAGGGATGGTCCCTCAAAATTGGTTTGGGGGTGTGGGGGGTGTTTAACTATGTTTATAAAGGGAAGAGAGAGAAATAAAAATCAAGATGATAGGCATGCTTGATGACTTGATTCGTGCATTTCATTTCCGTCTTCTCTCAGTACGGGAATTTAAGCTAAGAAAAATAAGTCCATATTATCTCAATGTCAATAATAATAATAATAATTCAAATTAAATCTACTTATGAGAGAAAAAGGAGAAAAATCGCAAAGCACAAGAAAAACAATATATTCTCTTCCTTTTATGTTTTTTCCTCTTCTTCTCTACTAGTTCCTTGTTATTTTTCTCTTTATTTTTCTCTTATTCTCCAATGCTTATTAATTTCTCACTATTGTTCTACTTTATGTGTTAGGATACTCAATGATATTCAAATGCCTATTTGAAATATCCGCATAGTTTAGCACTATTCATATTCATATATGTAGTGGCCAAGATCTAGCCAACCTCAGAGATCGAGACACGTGTCCCGCCGCCACATAAGTGCCGCAAGCAGTCAACGCATCTAACAAGTCAATCGGCTCATGCATAACCCGAGAAGAGAGAGAGAGTCTCAGGCTCAACCTTGAGACACCTCGCAACTCCGAGGAGAGGACCTTGAGTTCTTTTAATCCCGACTCCTATTGGATACAGCTCAGCAACAAGAGGTCTAGATCCCCAGCACAGTTGTAGTGCTATGGTATTCCTAACGTTCTAAATACCTTTCCTATTTCAGCGAGATCGGTTACAGATGGTGGCGGATTGATCGTACACGTGCATTACATGTTTTCATATCATATGTGTCACATTTCTGCATTTATTCTTTAATAAAACTCTTTTATTTAATATATTTTCATATTTAATGGTGTGCAGTATCATTAAGAAAGAAAAGTTAGAGATTGACAGATTTATCCAGTTAAATCTAAAAATTCAAAAGAAAAGAGATCGATTCAAATCAGAAGGTTCTAAAAGCTATCTTATCTGAAAACTGGATATATCAGATAAGAGAATATCATCTCATTTCAAGGGAAAACTGAAATACACATAGGGGGTGGATAGGTGTACTAGCTAATCTAGGGCAAATGATATGGAATTAAAAAGTTAATTGCAAATACACTATATGTAACTAAGAGTGAGTCCGAATTCCTCGTGAAGGGCTATGAAACTACTCCTCTAGATTCCTCTAGACTAAGAGTTGAGGTGCTTTTAATAAGCTCTCTTGGTTGAACACAAGTGTGGGCACACACAAACTATTTCTAGTATATGAATATGAACAATGTAAAGTAATGCAAGATATAAATAGAGATACAGTTGAGAGATAGAGGATCAAACGCAAATACCGAGATATGTTTCGAGATTCGAGCCACTGCTCTACGTCCCCGCCTTCACAAGAAGGATTTCCACTATGTCCATACAGGACCTTCCACAAAGGGACCTCCACTAAGAAATTACAACTCTACACCGAGAGTACACAACTCCTCTCTGTAACACAAACACCTCTACACAAGAGACAAGGCACAAAGCCAAAGTAAAGAAAAAGTTTACAACTTGGGGATCCAATGATCACAAACTCTTTCTTGATGATCTTAAAAAATTACAAACAATTTTTCTCACAAAAACAAGATCATATAGATAGGTATTGAATTGATAGCTCAAGTGTGAGAAAAACAAAGTGTTTTGGAAAAGAAAACACAAAGAAAAACTCTTGAATTTTTTTCATAGATAAAGAAATGAAGAACAAAACTAGATTTCCCAAATATTGATTTTCCTTGATTTTTCAAAAAATTTTGAAACAAATAAAGATAAGAGAATTTTTGGCACAAAAACTTATTTTGAAAACTTGCTGAAAATCCTTAAGAAGATGAGAAAAATTGCTCTAAAAAATCTTAGTTGAAACTGGCCTCCAAGGGCCCATATATATAGGGTCTGAAAATATAGTCGTTGGGGTCCAGATCAGGTCAAAGCTGACCTGTTGATCGACCGCCCGGTAGACCAGCCATTGGTAAGATTTCTGACCGTTGGGGCTGTCGGTCGACCGGCTGGTTGATTGGGGAAAACCGTTCACGAAAAGTGTTTGTTTTGAAATCAAGAGTTAAAAGTGCGTGCTTTGGCTTCCTCAATATTTCCGTTATAGAATAGAGGCTAAACGGGTCGAATCTATAGGGACGAAAAGCGATAGAAGCTTTACCGGTCATTCACGTGTGTGTTAACGGTTCTTCTATGTTTTAAAGAATGAAAAGAGAAGAAAAGAATGAATGAAAAGAGAAGAGTATGGTGAAACACGAAGAAGAGAAAAACATAGAAGATACGATATTTGTGGTTTTTGAAAGTATTTCTAAAATAAAGTAAAAAGGAAAGAAAAGTCATGGCTACTAACTACTAATAACTCCACTAACTATGCCAACCTCTTAGTGATAGTTACCTCACATATATCCTTGACCATCACTAGTCCTTGGTTCAAGAGCGTTTCAAAGTATGACCCATAAGATAAATTATCACATTCAAACTCAACAAAAAAGTGCAATCTACACTTAAACCATCAAAACTAAATAAGAGTAAGCATGGAATAAAGTAATGTTAGCTTGTTAGAGAGTTAGGATGTTAGAGTGTTAGAATCCATCATCATGAGCCATCAATGACTCTTGCAAGAGTAAGGCCAAGTAGAGGCTATTAGATTCATGTGGATTATCAAGTAAGAAGTTAGCAAGTTAGTGGTTAGTAGTTAGTTGCCATGAGAGAAAATTAGCTAAACATGTAAAATAAGTTAGAAAGAAGAAAACAAGGAGAGATAAAGAGATAACCTTTCATAAATTGTCACCTTTCATTACAAGCACTCTTGCTTTCCTCTTATTTACTACTCTCTTTCCTATTACATGATCTACAAGAAATAGAAAATACAAAGAGGAAGAAGAAGAAGAACTAACCTAAACTACCCTATACTACAACATGGAGAAGAAAACTACCCTAAAACTACACTAAAACTCCTCAAAACTTCTCCTCCGGTTGCTCTGGAAATCCCAAGGTATTTATAGGCAAACTGGGGCACTAGGGTATATGTACGAAGACGCGCATCAAAACTTGGCACGCAGCTCCACACCAGAACAGCGAAAATGCGGCCCAGGTCGCGTTTCCGCAGCTGTACCAGGGCGGCGCGCGCAGCGTCGCCTACTACGCACTGCCCGCTTGTCCCCCGGTCGGCTGCATGTCCCAGTTTTTGGTTTTGGGTCCCTGGTTTTGACGAAACAGCCCTCCAAAGTCAATGGCTATATTTGTAGGCTTTTAATCACCAATTAAATGGTGATTCTTCTTCATTTCATACCATGGACCTAGAAACATACAAGAGAGATATTATTAGCAGAATTTAATATTAAATAAATGTGAAGATGTGGTATGAAATATGCAATTTCAGAGACTAATCACACCCCTCACACTTATCTTTTACTCGTCCCGAGTCAAATAAAAAACTAAAGAAATTATTACATCACTTTCGCAGGTGACGCGATTGCACTGAGCATGTGCAATAAGCTATTAAATCTCTAGGTTTCCCCTAGAGGAGTTTTGTCTCCTGAGGGTTTTCAGCAGATTACACCCACAAAATCCATAACAAAAGAAATTAAATGTCAGTATTTTTGAAAACACATTTTGAAATGGAGAAAAGTGTTGAAGTACTTTTGCGAAAAATATAAATGATCCAAGATCAGAGGTTAACCAGAAATTATTCTTCCTTAAACTAAATTATTCAAGATCCGGGCCGGTCGACCGAGACAGAAGTCGGTCGACCGATGTGCACAAATGTGCACAGCTAATTTGGCTGGTGGGCCTGTCGACCGACCCGGTCGACTGCCAGAGAGCTCTGCTCTCTGGATCTGGCCCCGATCGACCGGGCGGTCGATCGGCAGAGAGCTTCTGCTCTCTGTATCCAGGCCCCGGTCGACCGGTGGCACAACGGTCGAAAATTCGATCATTGGCGGTCGACCAACAACAGGGAATCCTGCTGAGTTGGAGCCCAACGGCTATATTTTTGAGGCCTATAAATTGGGGCTGTTTTGGGTTGTTTTTAATAAGATTTGAAGTGGGTTTTCAAGCTAGTTTTTTCTACCTTTCTAAGTGTTTATCTCCACTTGTTTAAGAGCCAAATACTTTCATATCAAAATGAGAATTTTTCAAGAGTGTTTTGAAAAAGATATTTCTTGAGTTTTTCACCACAAATCTATTCTAGTTTTTCTCACACATACTTGAGCTTTCCATTACTATATCAATCCTATAGGAGAGTTGTTGTCAGAGTGTTTTAGGTGATCAAAGTGTTAAGATCACCAAAATGTTCATCTTTGTATTTGAGAAGGTGAACTTGTGGGTTCGTGTTATTTCGAGTTCTTGTGGGAGCTCGGTGTAGCGGTGCGGCCTCGGCAAGCTAGTGTGCTTGCGTGTGTAGTTCTTGCGGGAACAAGTGAGGGACTAGTGAGTCCAAGAGTTCTAGTGTGAACTCCTTATAGGTGTTGCGATACCGAGTGATCCGGTGGGATCGATTCTAGTGAAAATCCTTCATAGTGTTGAAGGCGGGGACGTAGAGTAAGGGTGCTCGAACCTCGAAACAAATCTCCCGTGTTTGCGATTGCTCTCTCTATCTCACACTTGTATTTATATCTTGCATGCTTACACTACTCATCTATTTATATGCTTGATATATATTATGCTTAAATTGATATTTGCTTGAGATTGTTTGCTCACACTTGTATTCAACAAAGAGAGCCATAGCGGTACCTCAATTCTAATCTAGAGGAATCTTGAGGGGATAGTCCAGAGCCCGTCACCGGGAATTCGGTTACACTCTTAAGTTATACCTTGTGTGTTTAGCTTAATAGTTTTTAGTTTGCTTAAATAATTTTAATTCTGCATTAATTCATCATTAGATTAGCTAGTCACCTATTCACCCCCTTCTAGGTATATTTCAGCTACTCCTTAACTCATGCATAGCAATAAACAATTAGATATTCAATGAAGTGCATAAACTAAATACAAACATATATGAATAAACTCACAAAATTCTAAAAAAAAAAATTCCCCTTTTTGCATAAACGAGGAAATGAAATATGTAAATCACCTAGAGGGGGGTGAATAGGTGATGAGCTAATCTAATGGTCAATAATGCGGAATTAAAAACTTATTAAACTAAACACCACGTATAACACAAGAGTGTAGCCGGATTCCCCGTGAAGAGCTCTGGACTAACTCCTCAAGATTCCTCTAAATAAGAGTTGAGGTGCCGCGTTGGCTCTCTTGGTTAAATACAAGTGTTAGCAAACAATCCCCAAGCATATAAAAATATGAGCTCACAATGTATATCAAGCATATAAGATGAAAGCAATAAAAGCATGCAAGATATAAACAAGAGTAAGAGATAGAGAGTGAGCAATCGCAAACATGAGAGATTTGTTTCGAGGTTCGAGCACACTTGCTCTACGTCCCTGCCTTCAACACTATGAAGGATTTTCACTATAATCAATCCCACCGGATCACTCGGTGCCGCAACACCTACAAGGCGAGTTCACACTTGAACTCTTTGGACTCTCTAGTCTCGTACACACCGCAAGCTCACTAGCTCGCCGAGGCCGCACCTCAAACAAAGAGTTCACACACGAACTCGAAACACCGCGAACCCGCAAGTCCGCCTCCTCAAAATACAAGAAAAGAACTTTGGTGATCACAATACTTTGATCACCTAAAATCCTCTCACAACAAAGATCCTTATAGGTAGATATAGCAATGGATAGCTCAAGTGTTGTGTAAGAAAACAAGGATTGAATCCATGGTGAAAAACACAAGAAAATCTCTTTTGAAACACTCTTGATAAACTCTCTTTTTAATTTGGAAATATTGGCTCTAAAACTTGTGGATATAACCACTGAAATGAGTAGGAAAAACTAGCCCAAAACTCTTCTTAAAATCTTGTAGAAAACAGCCCCCAAAAGCCCCAATTTATAGGGCTAGAAAAACTAGCCATTGGGAGCCAGATTGGCCTGTCGGTCGACCGCCCGGTCGACCGGCCAACGGTTAGAATTCTGACCGTTGAGCCAGCGGTCGACCGGCCGGTCGACCGTGGCACTGGAACAGAGAGCAGAGCTCTCTGCCGGTCGACCGGGGCTTTCCAGAGAGCAGAAGCTCTCTACGGTCGACCGGGCCGGTCGACCGGGTCGGTCGACCGGCCCTCCAGCAGTCCTGGCGTGCACGTTCTGTGCACGTCGGTCAACCGTCCCAATACAAAAATAAGATATTTAAAAACTTTAAAAGCATAGAGTGCATGGATATGATCCACTACACAAACATGGTGAAATATCTATGTTTTTGATATTAAGCTCTAAATTTGGTTTTGGTAAAATACATGTAACTTTGACTACCAAAAATCAAACTGGTATTTTTCAAAAAGAAAACTCTTTTGTATTTTTCAAAATAAAAATTCTTTTATGAAAAACTTATCTAAATCAAGAGTGTGTATGTAAGATATACTTGAGCAATCCACCAGCTATTCTATCCTTTACATTTTATCTAAAAACAAAATCTTATAAAACAAACCTAGACACAAGTCTTGATCTTGAAGTCTTCACTTGAAGTCTTCTTCTCCTTCTTGACTTGGTCCAAACACGATCCAAAGAGCTAGACTCCTCTTGAGTACTTGATGTGGTCTTTATGCACAAGCTCTTGAATCAAACCGTGCTAGCTCCAAAACTTGACTTTAAATCCTTTGTTGAAGCTACACACCAACTAAGATCTTGATCATGAATCTGAGACTAATTTAAAAACAAGATCATTAGTACTATAACTACATGAGTTGATCATCATCAAAACTAGAGTGATGGGCCTTTGGGCCAACAATCTCCCCATTTTTGATGATTACAAAACTCATGGAGTTATATATGCATGGATTAAAGTAAAGCTTCAAAGAAGCTCCCCCTTAACTCATGCATCTCAATAAACAATAAGATATGGCAATGAAGCACATAAGCTACCTAAACATGTATGCAAAAATACGGAGATAAAACATGCATAAACACGCATTAAACACATCAAATTCTTTTTCTCCTATTTGCATAACAAAAACATATATGCATAAACATAAATCAAAACATGCATATATATTAAAATACTTCTCCCCTTTTTTGTCAATCATCAACAAAGGGGTTAAAGTAAAAACAAAATGTTCTCCCCCTTTTTGTCAAAAGCAAAAAATCAACAAAGGGGTGACATTAAACAAATCAATAAAAGGATATATGCGATATACATTCATGAAGAGGAAGACGCTAAGTTAGCTTCCCTACATATATGCATTACATGAAGAAGGGATGACAAGCCCTAATTCACATAACGCATAATATGCAATACATAAGAGGAGATGTGAAGCTCCCCCTACACACGTGTACCGCATAAAGAAGAGTTGTCAAGCTCCTCAATATAAGATACACTCAACATGAATCTATATGTAGAAGAGATGTTAAGCTCCCATTGCATATAGGCAATACAAATCAAAATATTTTTAATATTTCTTATTAAAAACAAATTTTGAGTTTTTCTCAATAAAACAAATTTTGAGAATTCTTAGAAAATCAAAATTTAAGATATCACATAAATAAAAATTTTTAAGATACCAATTGTAGTCAAATTTTAAGATACCAATTGTAAATAAGCATTACAAATTTTAATCAAAAATAGAATCATATTGATACCAATTGAAAATTATTGCATATATTTGATATCAATAAAAAATAATGCATAAGCTTATTAAAATATCAATTGAGAAACCAATTGAAAATAAGAATTTGAATCAAGCTTAGCATAACAAACTTTGTGCTTTAAACATATAAAACCTATTTTAAATTAAGCACAAATAAATCATATATATGTATGAAAATGAAAATACCAATAGAAATTGATATTATTTGAAATGAAGCATACATATATAGGAAACACAATATGAGTATATACAAAATGAAAATACCAATTGAGATCAAGTATATAACTCATAACCTTTCACCCATTATATGCTCAAGATAAAAGATTTTTCAATTAAGCTTACAAGGCATAATCGCCCATCCATCCTTCCATCAGAGGTGTTGGTAAGGGTTTTCAAAATTAGAGTTTGAAAAATATTTTTAGTATTGAAAACACTACCAAATGAAGAATACTTAACTAGTTAAAATAATTTTTGAAAAAACTAGTTAAAGATCCTTCAAAACATGAAATCAAATCATATGTTTTTCATGAATCATACCAAATACACAAGAGTTGACACTCAAAATTTATAAGGCTCAAAAATAATCATGAAACAAAGTCATGAATAAACAAATAAAGTGTGAGTGTTCAAAAATCATGTAAATAGCATTTTCATGAAAATAATCAATAATGCTCAAAACAAACATGAATTTTATTAAACAAATCATGAAAGTATATTTTTCATATAAAGATGAAAATCATAAAAATTCATTTTTTTTGTAATATCCCGTTCCTGGAATGCGTACTTAGTTGCGTATTCAATTTTTCGATCGTGTTTTTCGATTTACTTCCTGTATTTGACCGATTTTAGTTTTAAAAATCATTTTCCAATATTATATATTTTCTATGATTTTCTGGATTTTTCCTGAATTAAAATGAATTTCTTCAAAACCGGTGTCGACCAGTGCCGCTGATCGATTCT
The DNA here is from genome assembly GCA_038442645.1 of Agave tequilana. Taxonomy (NCBI): domain Eukaryota; kingdom Viridiplantae; phylum Streptophyta; class Magnoliopsida; order Asparagales; family Asparagaceae; genus Agave; species Agave tequilana. Next base: position 42,788 of record JAVJIF010010089.1, on the reverse strand, counting down.
CGGATTTTTAATTCACAAACAGTTAGGAATTTCTAGAAGGTCCTTTAGACTTTATTTCTTAGAATCATATTTTCTATCTAAATACTTTTTCTGGGAATTTTATGAATTTATGAAAGTTCCAACGGAGTCGGTAGATAACTGATTCCGGATTTTTAGTTTTAAAACTATAAATTATTTCTTCAAACGAATTTCACCATGAGTCTTAAAATGTTATTCTTGATTTTTAGTAAAATTTTCGGGTCGTTCTGAGATACTTGAATTTCGGACGATTCCGGTATTTTCCAAAATTCCATTTTCCAATTTTCCACATAATCCCACTCACTTTCACCTAATCCTTTTTAAATCCCACTTATTCTCTCTCTCCCCCATGGCCGGCCAAGTGGCCAAGTGAGGGACACCTCACCCTCCCCATATTTGCACAAAACCCCCTCTCAATTACACTATTTGCAACTCCTTTACAAAATCTAACACCTATATAAACAATCTCTTTACATTTCTTTTCCTTTTTCTTCATTTCACCTAAGTGTTAGCCCTCACCAAGAGATCTCTCCTCCTTCTCAACCTCAACCCTAGCTCCAAGAACCACCTCAAGGACTTCATCTCCACCTCAAGCAACCACCTTGGACCTTGGATCATAGCCTTCTTCGCCACCGAAGATCACCTTGGCGCCATTCGTCGTCAACGACTCTTTCGACCGCATAAAACGCCGATTGATCACTCCTAGTGAGTATTTTTACTCACCAAGACATGTGAATTTCCTAGTATACTTGTATCCCCACTTCTTGTACACTTGTGCCTCCAAAATCAGGTTTTTGACCTTCAAATTCGACCAGCAAATTCTGTTCTGTACGCTACTTACAGACCCGGATTAGTCGACTTGACCTAGGTATTAGTCGACTAACCCTTCTAGTTGAACCTTAACCTGTTTCTGAAACACAGTTTTAGTCGACTTACCCTGATCATTAGTCGACTAACCCTTTCTGGAAATAAACCTCAACTCTCTGGAAATCACTATTAGTCGACTACACATTCCTCCCTAGTCGACTAACCTTACTCGAACCAGAAACCCAACTCTCGGCCCTAGTCGACTTATCCTATTTATTAGTCGACTATAGACTACTAGTCGACTAACCCTTCTCACCTTAGTCGACTCCTGAAACAAACTTAACTCTCTGTATCCCAGTTCTAGTCGACTTAGCTTGACTGTTAGTCGACTTGCGTGTCTGTTAGTCGACTACCCTTTTTACCTAGTCGACTAACTTTCCCTGAAACAGAATATCAACTCTCTGGAACCCAGTTTTAGTCGACTAATCCAGACTGTTAGTCGACTTAAGACCCCTACCAGTCGACTACACCTTCCACCTAGTCGACTAATTTAAGCTGTTCATTATAGTTGATTTCTTTTCTAAATTTGGATCTTACCCTGATACATGTGTATTATATTATGCTTGTTCATGCTTCATAACTGATACTACTTGACCTATTACTGGATGGATGTTATCTCTTGTAACTTCATGACTTGTTATTACATATTCTCGTTTCATGACATGTTAAATAGTGAATATCACCACTTATCATGCCATCTCTTGAACCAAGCATGATGCATTCAACTTTTGTATAAAATGGACCAACTTACATTGGGTCAGGGGGAAACATGCGGATATCGATATGTGTTCGTGTTTACAGTGGCATTAGGTATATTGTACAATTATATTCCGGTCTAACCTGAGGGCCTCCAGGAGACCGAGGGGAGTGCTTGCTCCCTCTTCCTGAGTACTATCATGATAAGGGCATACATAAGTCCCTCCTGAATAGCCTAGCGGCTGGCTTCCGTCACCAAGCAACGGAACAATCCTGGACCGTTATCCGGGCATGTACGGGGTCCACTGTAAACATAGTTCGTCGATACCCCCGCTGTTTCCAATAACAACCTTGTATTACTAGGATATGGATCTATGTGCGCTGGGACGCTGGGTCACATAGCTAGATATCACAGTAAGACAAGTAATAATAATAATAGACTTTAACTATGTATCCATTTCATCCTGATTATAGTTCTTTATGCTTTCATTACTTGTTGGTTTATATTCATTATGCTGTTCCGTCCTTATTATTCATATCTCTTAGCCACTTGGCTATAACCTGTTCATTTTCGGGAGGTCCTGACTCCCTTGGATTTGTATGTTCAGGTTCCGAAGCTTGGATCGAAGTGGAGCCATCCACAGAAGATCGAGCTTTCTTTAGCGAGCAGGCTGATTAGCTCCAGTCCTTGCGCCAGATCTTTCTTTTTGACTCACGGGATCTTCATCCTACTCGTGAACATTTTGTGTTTATGTTGTATCTTTTGCTTTTGGACTTAGTTGTGATAAAAGATACATGTAATGTGTAATATTTTATCATATCTTGTGATGACTTGTACTTGTACTTTTATGTTGGCATATGTATGGAAATCACGCTTTGTCGTGCACTCTGATCCTTGTTGTACTTTTATGCTTAGCGTGTATACGTGGGGGGCACCTTTTGACCTGCGTATATACGTCGCAGTGACGTCCCCGTATCTGTGGAATCGGGGCGTTACAGGTTGGTATCAGAGCCTAGGCTCTCACACCTATAGTACAATTAAGCAGCAAATTACTGTAATTTGCTATTGCCAACTACAATGTACAAAGTTATCTAGTCCTTCTTGATCCCTTCTTGATTCCTTCCCTTGTGTCCTGAACTCCTTCCATTTTTTCCAAATTCCAGTTATCCTTTCCCAAATTCGGTATGGAGAGAAGGACGGGTCGTAGCAACTCTGGGCAAACATCAAATGGACCCACGGGAGAGAATGTGGACATTCTGAGAGTCATTCAGACGATGATGGAGAACCAGCAGCAATAGACGGAACTCCTCCGGCAAGAATTGGCAGCTCCAAAAGAACAGAGGCCGGGAAATGTTTCAGACTTCAGACGGCTGCAACCAGCCATATTCACGGGTGAAGAGAAACCCCTGGATGCTGAGCAATGGCTGACAGACACCACAGACTTATTGAATGCAGCTCGAGTTCCAAAGGAGAATCAAGTGGAGGTTGTTAAGATTCAATTGAAGGATATAGCCAGAACTTGGTGGCTAGCTGAGGAGGCCAGATTGGAGAAGCCTGTCACCTGGGACACATTCTCCAAGAGCTTTTATAGCAGATTCTTCGCCGCCACTGCTCAGAAGGACATGGAAGAGCAGTTCATCAGACTTCAGCAAGGGAATAGGTCCGTGGATGAGTATGCCGCGGAATTTCTCAAGCTTAGCCGCTTTGCTCCGTACATGGTAACTGATAAGGAGAAGCGGGCTAGCAGATTTCAGCAGGGCTTGCAGATGGATATTCAGGTCTTCTTGATGCCCCAGCAGCTGAAGACTTATTCTGAAGTTCTCACCATAGCTCGAGAGGTGGAGCGTGGGCTAGAGAAGAAGCAAGAGAGCCAGATGAGGAACCAGGCCATGAAGAGGCCATTTCCACCTATGGGGAGAGGAGGCCCTTACAGAGCAGCGAAGGTTCAGGCTATGAGGCAACCATTCAGACCGGCTCCTTACCAGACGGCCCAACCATTATCCTTCTGCAGTTATTGTCAGAAACCAGGCCATGTTCGTCAGAATTGCCGTAGGGCAAATGGGTTATGTTTGGTGTGTGGTTCCCGAGACCATTCCATCGAGGCCTGTCCACACAGGAAAATGGGGATAGCCGGCCAAGTTTTGCCAGCACTTCAAGGACCGAACGGTCAGAGAGCACTTCCAGGGCCACCGGGACAGAGGAATCAAGGACCGATGATCAGGAGAGTTCCTCCCCCTCCTCCACAGTAAGCTGTTCGCCCAGTCCAGAGAGGAGCTAGGACTGCTGCAGGGCGTGGAAGGGGGCAAGCCTTCAATTTGACAGAAGTAGAGGCTGAGACTTCTGAGGAGGTGATAACAGGTAATATCAGGGTGCATTCTAAACCTGTTTTAGCCCTCTTCGATTCAGGTGCTTCACATTGTTTTATCTCAGATCATTTTGTGGCATTGCATTCCATACCTGTTAGATCTTTAGAACACAAATGGGAGATTAGTACAGGGAATGGAGTAGTCATGTCTTCTAGAGTTTGTGCTGACTGTCCAGTAGAACTTTCTGATAAGACCTTGGCCATAGATATGCTCGTACTAGACACCAAAGGGTACGACGTAATCTTAGGCATGACCTGGCTCAGTCAGTACTATGCAGTTATTGACTGTAGGGAGAAGAAGATTATTTTCAGGATCCCTCGTCAACCGGAATTCCAATTCAGTGGAGAAGTGAAGTCTACTAAGAGGAAGACTCGGTTGACTACTTCGGAGGTTCAGAAGGGAGTACCGGTGTGGGATGAATTTCCAGGAGTCCTTGCTGAGATCTCAGGACTGCCACCTGAAAGGATGATTGAGTTCTCTATTGAGACTGTGCCTGGAGTGGCTCCTATATCCAAGGCCCCGTACAGGATGGCACCTACGGAGTTAGAGATTCTGAAGAAGCAGCTGCAGGAATACTCTGATAAGGGGTTGATTCGGCCAAGTACTTCACCATGGGGAGCTCCAGTACTATTGGCGAACAAGAAGGATGGTGGTAAAAGACTTTGTATTGATTATAGAGAATTGAACAAGGTTACCATCAAGAACAAGTATCCCTTACCAAGGATTGATGATTTGTTTGATCAGCTTCATGGAGCCCGGGTATTCTCTAAATTGGATTTGCAGTCAGGTTACCATCAGCTAAGGATGAAGAAAGAGGATATTCCGAAGACGGCATTCAGGACCCGTTATGGCCACTATGAATTTCTAGTTATGCCTTTCGGAGTCACCAATGCCCCTGCAGTTTTCATGGATTTGATGAACCGAGTGTTCTCGCCCTACTTGGATCAGTTTGTTGTTGTTTTTATAGATGATATCTTGATCTATTCAAAGGACAACAAGGAGCATGCAGAGCACTTGAGGATTGTATTGCAGACTCTCCAGCAGGAGCAGCTTCATGTGAAGAGGAGCAAGTGTGACTTTTGGTTGGACAGTATAGCCTTCCTTGGGCACATAGTTTCAGCGGAAGGAATTTCAGTTGATCCTAGCAAAGTCCAGGCAGTGAAGGACTGGCCAATTCCAAAGACGGTGACTGAGATTAAGAGTTTTCTTGGACTAGCCGGATATTACAGACGCTTTGTCCAAGACTTCTCTAGGATTGCAGCCCCGTTGACCAAGCTCACCAGGAAAGGAGAAAGGTACATATGGACAGAGGAATGTACTGCAGCTTTTGAGCAATTGAAGCAGAGGCTCATTTCAGCTCCAATCTTGAGGACTCCCTCAGGAAGAGGAGGGATGGTCATCTTCAGTGATGCATCAGGAAAAGGCCTGGGATGTGTACTTATGCAACATGATCATGTTATAGCTTATGCATCTAGGCAACTGAAGCCTCATGAGCGGAATTACCCAACTCATGACTTGGAGCTAGCAGCTGTCATATTTGCTTTGAAGATCTGGAGGCATTATCTTCTGGGAGATAAGGTGTTGATATACACGGATCACAAGAGTCTCAAGTATATCTTCTCACAGAAGGAGTTGAACATGAGGCAGAGGTGGTGGCTGGAGCTGATGGCGGACTATGATATTGACTTGCAATATCATCCAGGCAAGGCCAATACAGTACCGGATGCACTGAGCAGGAAGCCAGAGTATAGAGTGCTTGTCCAACTTACTCAGCAGAAGGAATTGATTCAAGACATCATCAGATTGGACTTGATGTTGGTGCAAGGAGCTGATAAGGCGGGACAGTTCATGACCATGCAGATTCAGTCAGCATTGATAGATGAGATCAAGGAAGCTCAGAAGGAAGACCCCAGATTGCAGCAATTCCGAGCTCAGGTAGAGGTTGGATTGAGGACTGATATCAGTATTCATCCGGATGGTGCCTTATACTTTGGTAGCAGGATTTGTGTTCCCCAAGGAGAAGTTCGGCAGAAGATTTTAGCAGAAGCACACAGTTCAGCTTATTCCATACACCCAGGGGGAACCAAGATGTATCAGGACTTGAAGAAGCAGTTTTGGTGGAATGCTATGAAGAGGGAAATAGCCCAGTATGTTGCCAAGTGCCTGGTTTGCCAGCAGATAAAGATTGAACATCAGAGGACAGCTGGACTTCTACAACCTTTACCGATACCTGAGTGGAAGTGGGAGCACATCTCCATGGATTTTGTCACGGCATTGCCTCGCAGTCCTAAAGGTAATAATGCGGTGTGGGTAATCATCGATCGCCTCACCAAATCAGCTCACTTCATACCATTCAGGGTGGGTCAGTCAACAGAGGTTCTGGCGGACAAGTACATGAAGGAGATAGTTCGTCTGCATGGAGTTCCAGTTAGTATTGTATCAGACAGAGACACCAGATTCAGATCTCATTTCTGGGAAAGCCTCCAAGAAAGTCTAGGGACTCGTCTGAAATTCAGTACATCATATCATCCTCAGACAGACGGACAATCTGAGAGGACTATCCAGATTCTTGAAGATATGTTGCGGGCCTGCATGATTGAATTCCAGGGATCATGGGAAGACCATCTTCATTTGGCTGAATTTTCTTATAATAACAGCTATCAGGCAAGTATCAAGATGGCACCTTTTGAAGCATTGTATGGAAGGAAGTGCAGGTCACCGATTTGTTGGGATGAAGTCGGTGAGAGGAGACTTTTGGGACCCGAGATCCTGATTCAGACAACAGATAAAGTCAGGATTATCAGAGATCACCTCAGGGCAGCACAGAGTCGGCAGAAGAGTTGGGCAGACACACTGAGAAGGCCATTGGAATTCCAGACAGGGGATCATGTGTTTTTGAAGATATCACCTACCAAGGGAGTAATCCGGTTCGGTACTCGTGGGAAGCTTAGTCCGAGATACATCGGCCCATTCGAGATCTTGGACCGAGTGGGAGAGGTGTCTTACAGGTTGGCGTTACCGCCATCTTTGGACGGAGTTCACAATGTATTCCACGTATCTCAGCTGAGGAAGTATGTGAAGGATGATAGTCATATTCTGGATCACTCCGAACTGGAACTACAGCCGGATTTGTCATACCAAGAGCAACCGATGGCCATTTTGGACAGAAGTGTTAAGACATTGAAGAACAAGGCAATACCATTAGTGTTGGTGTCTTGGAACAGACATGCACCAGGAGAGGCCACGTGGGAACGAGAGGATGTTATCCGTGAGCGTTACCCTCAACTCTTCACTTCTTGATTGGTAAAACTCTTTCCTTCTATCCTTCTCTACTGTTATCCTTCTTCTCATCTTTCCTTACTGTTACCTTTCACTTTATGAAATTTCGAGGACGAAATTTTTGTAAGGTGGATGGATTGTAATATCCCGTTCCTGGAATACGTACTTAGTTGCGTATTCAATTTTTCGATCGTGTTTTTCGATTTACTTCCTGTATTTGACCGATTTCAGTTTTAAAAATCATTTTCCAATATTATATATTTTCTATGATTTTCTAGATTTTTCCTGAATTAAAATGAATTTCTTCAAAACCGGTGTCGACCAGTGCCGCTGATCGATTCTCGGATTTTTAATTCACAAACAGTTAGGAATTTCTAGAAGGTCCTTTAGACTTTATTTCTTAGAATCATATTTTCTATCTAAATACTTTTTCTGGGAATTTTATGAATTTATGAAAGTTCCAACGGAGTCGGTAGATAACTGATTCCGGATTTTTAGTTTTAAAACTATAAATTATTTCTTCAAACGAATTTCACCATGAGTCTTAAAATGTTATTCTTGATTTTTAGTAAAATTTTCGGGTCGTTCCGAGATACTTGAATTTCGGACGATTCCGGTATTTTCCAAAATTCCATTTTCCAATTTTCCACATAATCCCACTCACTTTCACCTAATCCTTTTTAAATCCCACTCATTCTCTCTCTCCCCCATGGCCGGCCAAGTGGCCAAGTGAGGGACACCTCACCCTCCCCATATTTGCACAAAACCCCCTCTCAATTACACTATTTGCAACTCCTTTACAAAATCTAACACCTATATAAACAATCTCTTTACATTTCTTTTCCTTTTTCTTCATTTCACCTAAGTGTTAGCCCTCACCAAGAGATCTCTCCTCCTTCTCAACCTCAACCCTAGCTCCAAGAACCACCTCAAGGACTTCATCTCCACCTCAAGCAACCACCTTGGACCTTGGATCATAGCCTTCTTCGCCACCGAAGATCACCTTGGCGCCATTCGTCGTCAACGACTCTTTCGACCGCATAAAACGCCGATTGATCACTCCTAGTGAGTATTTTTACTCACCAAGACATGTGAATTTCCTAGTATACTTGTATCCCCACTTCTTGTACACTTGTGCCTCCAAAATCAGGTTTTTGACCTTCAAATTCGACCAGCAAATTCTGTTCTGTACGCTACTTACAGACCCGGATTAGTCGACTTGACCTAGGTATTAGTCGACTAACCCTTCTAGTTGAACCTTAACCTGTTTCTGAAACACAGTTTTAGTCGACTTACCCTGATCATTAGTCGACTAACCCTTTCTGGAAATAAACCTCAACTCTCTGGAAATCACTGTTAGTCGACTACACATTCCTCCCTAGTCGACTAACCTTACTCGAACCAGAAACCCAACTCTCGGCCCTAGTCGACTTATCCTATTTATTAGTCGACTATAGACTACTAGTCGACTAACCCTTCTCACCTTAGTCGACTCCTGAAACAAACTTAACTCTCTGTATCCCAGTTCTAGTCGACTTAGCTTGACTGTTAGTCGACTTGCGTGTCTGTTAGTCGACTACCCTTTTTACCTAGTCGACTAACTTTCCCTGAAACAGAATATCAACTCTCTGGAACCCAGTTTTAGTCGACTAATCCAGACTGTTAGTCGACTTAAGACCCCTACCAGTCGACTACACCTTCCACCTAGTCGACTAATTTAAGCTGTTCATTATAGTTGATTTCTTTTCTAAATTTGGATCTTACCCTGATACATGTGTATTATATTATGCTTGTTCATGCTTCATAACTGATACTACTTGACCTATTACTGGATGGATGTTATCGCTTGTAACTTCATGACTTGTTATTACATATTCTCGTTTCATGCCATGTTAAATAGTGAATATCACCACTTATCATGCCATCTCTTGAACCAAGCATGATGCATTCAACTTTTGTATAAAATGGACCAACTTACATTGGGTCAGGGGGAAACATGCGGATATCGATATGTGTTCGTGTTTACAGTGGCATTAGGTATATTGTACAATTATATTCCGGTCTAACCTGAGGGCCTCCAGGAGACCGAGGGGAGTGCTTGCTCCCTCTTCCTGAGTACTATCATGATAAGGGCATACATAAGTCCCTCCTGAATAGCCTAGCGGCTGGCTTCCGTCACCAAGCAACGGAACAATCCTGGACCGTTATCCCGGGCATGTACGGGGTCCACTGTAAACATAGTTCGTCGATACCCCCGCTGTTTCCAATAACAACCTTGTATTACTAGGATATGGATCTATGTGCGCTGGGACGCTGGGTCACATAGCTAGATATCACAGTAAGACAAGTAATAATAATAATAGACTTTAACTATGTATCCATTTCATCCTGATTATAGTTCTTTATGCTTTCATTACTTGTTGGTTTATATTCATTATGTTGTTCCGTCCTTATTATTCATATCTCTTAGCCACTTGGCTATAACCTGTTCATTTTCGGGAGGTCCTGACTCCCTTGGATTTGTATGTTCAGGTTCCGAAGCTTGGATCGAAGTGGAGCCATCCACAGAAGATCGAGCTTTCTTTAGCGAGCAGGCTGATTAGCTCCAGTCCTTGCGCCAGATCTTTCTTTTTGACTCACGGGATCTTCATCCTACTCGTGAACATTTTGTGTTTATGTTGTATCTTTTGCTTTTGGACTTAGTTGTGATAAAAGATACATGTAATGTGTAATATTTTATCATATCTTGTGATGACTTGTACTTGTACTTTTATGTTGGCATATGTATGGAAATCACGCTTTGTCGTGCACTCTGATCCTTGTTGTACTTTTATGCTTAGCGTGTATACGTGGGGGGCACCTTTTGACCTGCGTATATACGTCGCAGTGACGTCCCCGTATCTGTGGAATCGGGGCGTTACATTTTTTATCTTAAAAACAAACTTCTAGGTATATGTATGATTTATCCAATCCTAACAATATGCATACATATCCCAAACATGAAAAGAGTCCATAATGTAAATTGCATGAAGGCAAATGACTCATGGGGTATACATGTATATTTATTAGATTTGAATACAAACTACATATACATGAAGTAAAACATGAAAATAGGCAAAAACAAGTGTAAATGAGAGAATCATCAAAACTAGGCTATACATGTGCATATAGTGAGTACAACTGAACAATGAAGTGCAAACGTATATGAATCAAATGTTGCTCACTATTTGTACATGTATAAATCTAAGTTTTAATAAAAACTACATTTAAACTAGTATTTACCACATGAAGCACGAAAATGAACATGCTAAAAATATCATATATGAACAAGCATGTAAATAAATTAGGAGTTTAGAGATAGTTACCAAACTAAAGAACTATACTCCAAATCTCCAAAACATGGTGGTTGTCCCACCAAACCTCCTTGATAGCGGTGCATAAAATATGTGTCCATCAAGTCCATGCATCCACCATCAAGGCACCATCCCTCTCACGTTTTGTGAGAGCCCGCACCTACTCAAATACAAAAGGTGAGGATTTTGGTACCCATTTTCTTTTGGGTCCTTGAAGGTTTGCTTTGTAAGGAACATAAACATTTTTCTTATTAGCAAAATTTAAAGCATTTATCTTATCATAACAAAATTTTACTAAATGGCCTTTGCGGCCACAATGTGTACAAGTGTACACTCTAGGATGCATATGAGTGTGGGTGTGGTCATGACGTGCAAAGTGTGCATATGTATGATGAGGGTGATGTGCACGAACATGTAGAGTTTGTTTCTTTGAAAACAAAGACTCCAATTTAGAGTGGTTAAATGCACATGTGCTCAAAGTTGAGCTCAAACAATTTATTTTATTTTTCAAAATATTAATCTCATTTTGATTAATGGTGGCATGTAAGGCATGGTGAGATAGAGAATCATTATTCTTTTTCTTTTTAGAAATATTTTCTTTTTCTTTTTCAACCATTTTTCTTTTCAAAGAAGTGTTTTCATTTAAAGCAACTTCTTTTTGTTTTTCCACCAAAATAATTTTATTTTTCAAATTAGTGTTTCCTTCACAAAGATCATTTAATTTAGACATCAAGGAAACATTCTCATTTTTCAAACATTCATTCTCTTTTGAAATAATTTCAAAATTTTCTTGTAAAGAATCTTTTTCATTTAACATGCAATCAAAATTCTTTTTCATTTTCTTGTTATCTTTCTTAAGCAATTCATATTTTTCTAAGAGTTGTTGACAAAATGATGCTAGTTCATTATATGGCATTTCAACATCTTCTTCTACATCGGATTCGGTAGTTACCTCAAGGGGGTTATCCCCTTGGACCATGTAGCACACGTTGGAAGCGTCACTTCCAATATCCGAGTCGCTCCCCGCATAGTATTGTTCTTGTTCGCCAAGGGAGAGAATTGTGTTCCATACTACAAAAGCCGAATCAAGATTAGCAACCCTAGATAAATAATCATTGTTTAGGGTACTCTTCAAAGCATGAACGACTTTTGAGTTAGCTTTAATATACTTGCTATTAACATATGAATCTTTAATTGTAGCAAGATAAACATGAATACCTAGGCCTTTGAGATACAAAGACATCTTAACCTTCCAAGTTTGGATGTTAAGGATGTCCAAGGTGGGAGGTGTCATGAAGTTCATGGTGTGTGTACAAAAATTGTGATTAGCTATAAAAGAGGATCTTTAACTCTAGGCTGTAAGACTCAAAACAAGAGCACTTGGCTCTGATACCAATTGTAAATCACCTAGAGGGGGGTGAATAGGTGATGAGCTAATCTAATGGTCAATAATGCGGAATTAAAAACTTATTAAACTAAACACCACGTATAACACAAGAGTGTAGCCGGATTCCCCGTGAAGGGCTCTGGACTAACTCCTCAAGATTCCTCTAAATACGAGTTGAGGTGCCGCGTTGGCTCTCTTGGTTAAATACAAGTGTTAGCAAACAATCCCCAAGCATATAACAATATGAGCTCACAATGTATATCAAGCATATAAGATGAAAGCAATAAAAGCATGCAAGATATAAACAAGAGTAAGAGATAGAGAGTGAGCAATCGTAAACACGGGAGATTTGTTTCGAGGTTCGAGCACACTTGCTCTACGTCCCCGCCTTCAACACTATGAAGGATTTCCACTATAATCGATCCCACCGGATCACTCAGTGCCGCAACACCTACAAGGCGAGTTCACACTTGAACTCCTTGGACTCTCTAGTCCCGTACACACCGCAAGCCCACTAGCTCGCCGAGGCTGCACCTCAAACAGAGAGTTCACACACGAACTCGAAACACCGCGAACCCGCAAGTCCGCCTCCTCAAAGTACAAGAAAAGAACTTTGGTGATCACAACACTTTGATCACCTAAAATTCTCTCACAACAAAGATCCCTATAGGTAGATATAGCAATGGATAGCTCAAGTGTTGTGTGAGAAAACAAGGATTGAATCTATGGTGAAAAACACAAGAAAATCTCTTTTGAAACACTCTTGATAAACTCTCTTTTTAATTTGGAAATATTGGCTTTAAAACTTGTGGGTATAACCACTGAAATGAGTAGGAAAAACTAGCCCAAAACTCTTCTTAAAATCTTGTAGAAAACAGCCCCCAAAAGCCCCAATTTATAGGGCTAGAAAAATAAGCCGTTGGGAGCCAGATTGGCCTGTCGGTCGACCGCCTGGTCTACCGGCCAACGGTTAGAATTCTGACCGTTGAGCCAGCGGTCGACCGGCCGGTCAACCGTGGCACTGGAACAGAGAGCAGAGCTCTCTGCCGGTCGACCGGCCCGGTCGACCGGGGCTTTCCAGAGAGCAGAAGCTCTCTGCGGTCGACCGGGTCGGTCGATCGGCCTTCCAGCAGTCCTGGCGTGCACGTTCTGTGCACGTCGGTCGACCGGCAGAAGCCAGGTCAGGACATTTTAGTGATCAAAAAGTTGGTCATTTTGGCTCAATTCAAATCCCATAAAATTATCAAAAAATTACAAAAATAGTTTTATCATTATACTTTGATGCTCAAACATGCTTGAGCAAAATCAAGATATGTTACAAACAATTTGAACTATTTTTGTAACTTAGAAATTTTGGCTAAAAACAAAAACAGTATTTTTCCAAAACTTCTCCAAATACAAAAACAAGATATTTAAACACTTTGAAAGCATAGAGTGTATGGATATGATCCACTACGCAAACATGGTGAAATATCTATGTTTTTTCCATTAAGCTCTAAATTTGGTTTTGGTTAATTACATGTAACTTTGACTACCAAAAACCAAACCGGTATTTTTCAACAAGAAAACTCTTTTGTATTTTTTAAAATAAAAATTCTTTTATGAAAAACTTATATAAATCAAGAGTGTGTGTGTAAGATATACTTGAGCAATCCACCAACTATTCTATCCTTTACATTTATCTAAAAACAAAATCTTATAAAAACAAACCTAGACACAAGTCTTGATCTTGAAGTCTTCACTTGAAGTCTTCTTCTTCTTCTTGACTTGGTCCAAACACGATCCAAAGAGCTAGACTCCTCTTGAGTACTTGATGTGGTCTTTATGCACAAGCTCATGAATCAAACCGTGCTAGCTCCAAAACTTGACTTTAAATCCTTTGTTGAAGCTACACACCAACTAAGACTTGATCATGAATCTGAGACTAATTTAAACACAAGATCATTAGTATTATAACTACATGAGTTGATCATCATCAAAACTAGAGTGATGAGCCTTTGGGCCAACAAAATAAGCATGCATATTTAAAATCTCCAAATACTTTCCGCCTTTTTCTCAATTCATCAACAAAGGAGAAAAAGAAACACAAGCAATAAAGATTTATATGCGATATACATTCATAAAGAGGAGAGTTAACTCCCCCTGTATACATGCATTACAGGAAAAGAGATGAGTAGACCCTAACCACATAACGCATAATATTCAATGTATAAGTGGAGATGTTAAACTCCCCCTACACACGTGTATCACATAAAGAAGAGAGGTCAAGCTCCTCAATGTGAGATACACTCAATATAAATTTATATATAGAGGAGATGTTAAGCTCCCCTTGCATATAAGCAATACATATCAAAACATGTTTAAATCACTTATAAAACAAAGTTTGAATTTTTTTTTAAAATCAACAAAATATTTTGATACCAATGAAATCAAATTGTAGATACCAATTGAAAATTGTAGTTTGACAAAAACAAATGTTGGTACCGCTTGTAAATAACCAAAATTTTTTTAAGATACCAATAGAAGATTTTTAATATCAATTGAAAATGAAACATTGTAAGTTTGATACTAATTGAAATCAAATTGTAGCAATTAAAAATATCTAGTAAATTTTTGATTCCAATTGAAAGTAAAAAATCAAATTTTAGTTAAACAAAACTCATTTTGCAATAAGGATACCAAATTAAGAATAATACCAATTTAAGGTTATTAATACCAATATTGAATATGTTAGCACATATTAAAACAAAGTATTTTTCATCATAAGAGTGGGAGTAAGATACCAACTGAAAATAAAAGCGATTGAAAAATAAAACATGAATTTTCTCCACTTATGAAATACCAATAAAAATAATGCACAAGCTTGTATAAGATACCAATTGAAAATAATTATCATTAAAAACTAAATCAAGCTTAGTATAAACATAATTTGTGCTCAAAGATGTAAAGATATTGTAAGCACAATCAAATCAAATATATGTATGAAAATGAATATACCAATTGAAATTGATACCATTTGAAATTTGAGGCATACATATATATAGAAAACATATATGAGTATACAAAGATAAAATTTCATGAAAATCATGTGTATAACTCATACCTACCACCCTATTCATCCACATGTTTAAATAGATTTTCAATAAGACTCACAAGGCATGGTCGCCCATCCAACCGCCCTTTAATGGTAGGGGTTCAAAAATATGAGTTTGAAAATAGCTTAATATGTTTGAAAACTCTACCAATAGAAGAATATGAACTAGTTTAAGATAATTTTTGAAATAACTAGTTATAGATTCTTCAAAATATGAAATCAAATCATATATTTCATGAAGCATGCATTTTACACAAATTGACACTCAAGATATACAAAGCTAAAAATGTACTCATAAAATAAAGTAATGAGTAAACACAAATAATGTGAGTGTACAAGAGTCATGTGAAAAGCATAATCATGGAATTAGGCAATGAAACTTATATGAAATTCCTTTTATCAAAAATAAGAATTATAAAAAAATTTAATTTTCATAAAAATAATACCAACTTCAAGGCATATGTATGTTTTGTCTAAATTAGAAGTATACATATATATCACAAATACAAATGAGTCCAAAATAAAAAATTTACATGAAAAGCAAGTGACTCTATGATAGACATGTATATCTAATAGTTTTAACAAATTACCATATACACGAAGCTAAATACATTTTTATTGAAAACATGTACAAAAATAGGGAATACAAGTTAAAATGCAAGAATCATCAAAACTAGGCTATACAAGTACATCTAATGGGTAAAAATGAGCAACATAGCACAAACACACATTAATCAAATGTGGCTCACTAGTTGTACAAGTATGTACACAAGTTATAATTGAAAACTACATCTAAACAAGTAATCAAAATATGAAGTACAAAAACTAAATATGATCATTAGGGTAGATGCACATGCTTTAGATTTAGGATATACACAATAGCTAAACTAGAGTGAAACACAAAATATGAATCCATATGAACACGGGTGTATCTCAAAAGACTATCTATGTATATGACATGTTTAATTTTCATTGCATCTAATATAATGAACGTGAAAAATCAAAACATGCTAAAAGTCAATTAATGAGAGCATGTAAACTAAATGGGAGTTAGAGATAGTTATCAAAACCAATAGGACTAATCTCTAGGTCTCCAAACCATGGTGGTCCTTCCACCAAATTTCCCTTGAAAGTCAAAATTATCACCATTTAGCTTAGAACGCATCCACCATCAAGGCACCAATACCCTCACGTCAAGTGAGAGCCCACACCTACGTCAAATACAATAAGAGTGAATTTTGGTACCCATACCTTATTGGGTCCATGGGGGTTAGCACCTTTCCTAACCCAAATAAATTTATTTGCAAAATTTGAATTATGTATCCTATCATAACAAAACTTTGCAAGGTGGCCCTTACGTCACAATGTGTACAAGTGTGCACATGAGCATACATCGTGTCATGTGTGTGAGCATGATGAGCATGTGTATGCCCTGTATGGTGTGCATGCATATGAGGAGCATATTTCTTGAAAAATATGGATTCCAAGTGTGTGTGGTTCATAGCACATTGGCTCAAAGTGGAGCCCAAACAATCAACACTTTTCTTCAACATATATATATATTATTTTTAATACTTGAAGACAAAGTGGAGCATGCATCATGTTTATCACTAGAAGATGAAGGACTAGAAATATGACAAACATGAGAAGAAAAGTCATTTTTCAAAGATTTATTTTCATTTGAAACTTAATCCAATTTCTTTGAAATTAAAGCAATTTTATTTTTCAAAGATTCATTCTCTTTTATAACACAATCAAGTTTTGAAGACAAAGCTTTATTTTCTTCACAACAGCATCACTATCATTTTTATTTTTCAAAATTTCAGTTTTCTTTAACACAAGGTCAAGTTGGGATTTCAATGAGTCCCTTTCATTTGAAATCTCATCCCTCTCTTGCAAAACAATGTCAAGTTTTGAACACAAATCCTTATTTTCTTTATTTAATTTAAAGCTCTTCTTTCTCAAAACTTGGTATTTTTTAAGTAAGTTTCACAAACAATAGATAGTTCTTTATTTAATGCATCAGCATCCATAATGTCATCACTTGAAGAACTAGCACTGTTATCTAGATTAGTTTCTGAATGTACTTCAAGGGAGTTAATCCCTTGGACTATATAGCAAGTTTTGACGAACTCATTCACCAAGGGTTCCTTCTCCACGTGGTTTGTCGTTTATAGCTTTGGAGAGATCAATGTGTTACACACTGCAAAAGAGGAATCACAATAAGAAATCATAGATAAATAATCTTTGATTAGTGTATGTTTTAGTGCATCTAGGGTTTGTGCATTAGCCTCAATGTACTTGTCATTATCAAAATAGGTTTTCTTAGTAGTGGCAAGATAAACATGCAAACTTAGGGTTTTTAATAGGCACTCATTCTAAGCTTCCATATATCAATGTTGGAAATATCAAACATGGGAGGGGCAAGGTAATCCATGAGTGTGTGTGAACAAATATGTGTGCAAATACAAATCTAAATTAGCTAGCCAAGATCTCACTCCTAGGTGGTTAAACCTAATATCAGGAGCATAGGATCTGATACCAATTAAAAATACACCTAGAGGGGGGTGAATAGGTGTATGGCTAATCTAATGACAAATGATGCGAAATTAAAAAACTAAATGCAACACACTATGTGTAACCAAAGAGTGTAGCCGAATTTCTGGTGAAGGGCTCTAGACTAACTCCTCCTGATTCCTCTAAATAAGAGTTGAGGTGCTATATGAAGCTCTCTTGGTTTAACACAAATATGGGCACACACAAACAATACCAAGCATGTATGAGATATAAGCAATATGAATCATTGTAAGATATAAAGAGAGAGAGTTTAGAGATAGTGGATCAAACGAAAACACCGAGATATGTTTTGAGGTTCGAGCCACTACTTTATGCCCTGCCTTCACACAGAAGAGTTTCCACATATGTTCACATACGACTTCCCACACAGGGAACCTTCACTGAGAATTTGGCAAGTACAAATTAGGAGTACACAACTCCTCTCTCCAAGAAAATCACCTCTACGCAAGAGGCAAGATATAATAACAATCACCTCACACTAGAGGGATAAGGCACTAAGCCAAACAATAATTACCTTTACACTTAGAGGGATAGGCACAAGCTAAAACTCTAACAATCACCTCTACACTTAGAGGGATACCAACAAACTCAAAACTCCTCCACAATCACCTCTACACAAGAGGGATAATAACAAACCCAAAGCACAACCTCCTCTACACTTAGAGGGATAGGCACAAAGCAAAGGAAAGATTTACAACTCTTGGTGGTCTTAATAAATCACAAACCAATTTTCTTCACAAAATAAAGATCCTATAGATAGGATAGATATGATAGCTCAAGTGTGAGAAAATAAGGAGTTTGGAAAAGAAATCACAAAGAAAAATACTTGAAAAAATAACTGGAATAAGATAGAAATGAAGATCAAAATCAATATCCCAAATACTCTTTTTTTTCCAACCCTTGAAAACTAATAAAGATAAATCTTTTTAACCCAAAAACTGTTTGAAATCTTGCTCCTAAAACACTTATAAAGATGGGAAAAATTTCTCTCTAAAACTTGTTGAAATCAGCTCAAGAGAAGGCATATATATAGCCTCCAAAAATTTCTGCCCGTTGGCAGTAGGAAAGGGCAAAAATGCCTTTCCGGTCGACCGCCCAGTCGACCGGCGCAACGGTCATATTTCTGACAGTTGTGCCTCCGGTCACCGCTCGGTCGACCGGCCAAGCCATCGGTCGATCGCCCGGTCGACCGGCCAGCACTCGAGAGTGGGGTGCTTTCAGTCGGTCGATCGCGTGGTCGACCGGCCGAGTAGGCTGGCCATGTGCACGTTCTCGTGCACATTGGTCGACCGGTCCGGTCGACCGACTCCTGGTCCGGTCGACCGCTAGCTGAGTCTGGCTGAAGTTTTAGGGATTAAAAACTTGTCTTTTAACTTCTATAAAATCCCATAAATTTCACAAAAATAAGTTTTTGTAAGATATTTGAAGTACAAATATGTGTGACTAAAATTCAGCACATATTATAAATAATTTGAACCATGTTTGTGATATTGAAATTTAGCCTTTAAACAAAAATCGTATTTTCCAAAACTTGGATTTTGAACTGAAAATCTTTTTCTCCAAAACTGGTATAATATAAAAACATGATATTGAAACAACTTTGAAGAATATTATACATGGATAGAATCCAATATACATATATGATATATATCTATGTTTTTGACATGAAATAAAACTAGTTAAAGCGAAAACCAATAAACTTTAAACTTTTGTGTGTGTGTGTGTGTGTGTGTGAACTTGAGCATATCAACACTATCTAATCTTTACACAAGATCTAAACTAAACACAAACCGAAGTCTTCTTGTAGAACTCCTTCTCCAAGTCGACTTGATCCAAACGCGATCCAACGAGTTTGACTCCAACCGAGTGCTTGATGCGATCTTGATGCGTGAGCTCTCGAATCACCACGTGTCTGTATGACCCGGAAAGGAGAGAGACGAGAATTTGCGGTAAAAGTTTTCCTTGAATCAAATGAAAAGGATTACAACAAAAACTGTTCCTTCCGGTTACAAGGGAGGGAGAATATTGAGTCTTGAATTCCCCTTTGTTTAATGCTGGGTTCTTCGTGTGGCGGTGGAGAGTGAATCTTGTTCTCCGTTGACCAGATGACCGACCTTCTGGGATCTCCTCTTCGGTCGGTAGGAAGAGTAACTCAGCTCTGTCTACCAAAACTCTCGAAGAGAAGGTAGGCGAAAGCTAGCTCGTACGCAGCGAACTTGCTGAAGAGTTGATCTGCTTCTTTTCTCTCTGTGTCGCCCTCTTGTTGCTGATTGCCAAAAGTTTGACCTTGATGCTGATCGCCCAAAAAAGTCCCCCTTCTTCATAGCGACGGGGCTATTTATAGAGGTTTAGGGGGTGATCGTGCCCCCTAAAAGTGCTCCACGATGAGGGGCCACTCCCCGCTACTTGTGCGGTGAATGGCCCCGTAATCCGGGTGGTTACAACTGAGGCGCGGGTGTCAGGCCGACGCACCTTGATGTTGAGACGCGGGTATCGAGCCGACGCGCCTTGATGCTAAGACGCGGGTGATAGTGCCAACGCGCCTTGATGCTGAGACGCGGGCCAACGCGCCTTGATGCTGAGACGCGGGCCAACGCGCCTTGATGCTGAGACGCGGGCCAACGCGCCTTGATACTGAGACGCGGGTGATAGTCCCTCGCGTCTAGAGTTTGAAACTTTGCTTCTCAATGGCTTGTCCTCCAGTAACTTTTGGACAGCCTACAGAACCCCCTCCAAAGTTTTCGATATTCCGCAGTTAACTGGGACGGATTTCGAAATACTTTAGACTCTAGCTGAATTCACCTTCGTGACTGGACTGTTGATGCTCCGGGTTCGATCTTATCTTTTGGTCTTCGCGAGTGTACTGTTGAAACTCTCTGAAACCACCAGAGTTGATCATGTTGAGTGTCTAGATGCACAGTCTAAACCTCCCCGATTGTTTTTAGTCTTGTCACGAGTGTGCTTTAAGCCAGGAGTGGTTGGTCGTCTGCTTGCGTCAGTGTACTGTTGAACTGATTTTACAGAAGCAGGAGGCCGAACGCAGGTTCTTTTTCAAAAAGCCGAGATGGTACTGCTGTAAAGACGCGATTTCTGTAGGGTGCGTCCTTTGGCAATGGAGACGCGACTGATCTTCATAAGGCAGACGTGATGTTCAGCTGAAGACGCGAACTTCGGAGAGAAGCATCTTTTGAATATAGACGCGATTGTCTGGGCGCATTTATGGCGATGCTGACGGGGCATATCCATCGAAGAGACATGGCCGTCGGGTGCGAGTCTGTGCCGTGTCATGATTACGCCGCCAGCTGGCCTGGGGAACCGGCAGGATTTTCACCTTTTGGCGCGCGGATTTCCCGGTTCATTAACTGAAACGCGCCACGTGTCAAAGGATGACTCGCCGCGGAGCCGTGGCGCATGATCTTCTCTGTTCAAAGATGATTTGGTTCCACGCGTCAAGCAGTGACTCGCTGCAGCGTCTATCGGGCCACACGCCGCGTATCGTTGCGTCTTATCGGGCCACACGCCGCGTATCTTCGCGAATCCTTGTGCCTATAAATAGCCACAGTTAGAAAGATACCTCTTCTTCTCCGAACGCACTTGCTCAAGAAAGAGAGTTCTCTTCTTCCTCTGTTTGAACTGTTCATCTCCATTACTGGACTTTTGAACTATTCATCTCCATTTTCTGGAATTAAAGATGGCACCCAAGACCAAGCCAACCGCATCTTCTTCACGGGCGACCGTCGACGAGGCCGGAAGGGCGCTTCTTCTGCGCAGGACGCTGCTTTCCCAGGTATAATGCCTTTTAGGCATGGATTTCGCCATTAACAGAGGCTCATAGAACCCTAAGAATCCTTAACACAAAATATAACTCATGTTTGATTCTCAGACGCGGTCTCAAACGCAGTCTTTGAGTTGATAACCGTGGCGCGGGTTTGGACCCTCGCGCCATTGTGTCCTGCGCTTCAGATTCTTCACTTAGAATATTTCTAACTGTGAAGAGTTCAGACGCGGACTTGGTTTACAGAACGCGGATTTGATCCTTGCGTTCTGTTTCATCAGCTGCTGATTTTGATGAATCTGACGTCCGAGTTCAAGCACTTAGATATCTGGGGATGTGAAAGGAAGGGAGTTACTCTCCTTAACTTCTGGCGATTATGGTGATGGAAGGGTTAAGGTGGATAACTCCCTTCTTTTCGCGCCCCAGAAGTGACATCAAGGAGAATGTGGTGGCCCTTCTTTTCGCGCCCCAGAAGTGACATCAAGGAGAATGTGGTGGAGACGCGGATCCTGCAGGTCTGGACGCGGATTTAATAATTCCTGCGTCCAGTATCTCTTCTGCGTTTGGACGCGGTTTCGCAGGTCTGGACGCGGATTTGATAACTCCTGCGTCCAGTATCTCTTCCGCGTTTAGGTTAGGAACACTTAGCATATAAAGTATCTAACTAAGTGTCTTTTCCTTTTGCAGTGCCCCGTACTCCTGCCTCACTCGCCAAGACGCGCCACTTTGGACACGTAGGTGGTGCTGACCAGGACTTGACCTTTGTGCTACGAAGGACTGCCCCTGTGACTGCTGACAAGTCGCCGGCTCGCAAGGAGAGGCTCTCTAATGTTGACATGAGAACTCTTCGGGTACTTATGACCGATGCGGCATTCACAACGGATGCTCGCGTCAAGTTGGAGAAGCCTGCCTTCTTCTTCGGAGATCGTATCGACGACGGCGGCTATCGTGTGTATGACGGAACTTATAAATGGCTCCGTCAGATAAAGGGTGGAAGATTCTTTCTTCTGGACATGGAGAGGATGTTCCCGCTGTCCTACTTCCAGCACATGTCCGTCCCTCGGAAGATGGAATGGGACATTTCTCGATATGTCCCCGAGATTACCCTCGGCGATTTGGGTTCCCATAAAGTGCATCGTCATGATAGCCATGACAGGTCGGTTCTCGGCCTATTCCCTGGGTCGCGCAAGTCTGAGGTTCCGGTGGGAGAGATACCACAACTTGGCACTACCTTCCTCAACGCGTTCATGGAAGCGGAGGGTGATTATCCGGTCGGGTTCCGTGCGCCCGGGTGGGTCCATTCCACGGAGAACTACTGGTGGGGCAGAATGGTAGGTTTCGTCCTCACCGATCTTGGGGATCTGCTACAGCACGTGGGACTGTACGTGGAGGTCAGGGCCGTACAGTGGGGTATCCCACCAGGCTCTCATAACTTTTTCGGGATCCTGGAGCGCTACAATCCGCTGACGGGGACGTTCTTTACCCCGGTCAGAGAGATGGGCCTTGCAATGCACGAGCTACATGAGGTCTCGGGGCTATCAACAGGGGATATCCCATATGAGGAATATGTCCCGACCACTAAGGAGCTCCACCACTTGAAGAAAGAGTTTCCTGGGGTGTACGAGACTTATTGGGAAGTGATGTGTCACTTCCACATTTGTGGTCAGATAACCACCTGGCGGTCGCAGGGAGTCAAGCAACTGTCTTGGGCCAGTTACTTATTTAATGGTATCGATAGTAAAGATACTCTGATAACCCGACTGGTTCCCAGTTCCGACAGGGAGATTGAAGACAGGATCGACCAGGCTTCTGAAGGCTTCTACACCACGGTCTCGAACGAGGACGGTTTCGACCCTGACCTGATTTTTGAAAGCTTCCACCATCAAGCCCGGACCCCAATCTCCGATAGGGCACTGTGGGCAGGCTTCTTGATGCTGTGGCTGAAGCGTTGTGTGGTGCCCACGTTGCCACATGAAGTTATTGTTGCTGACGTGGTGTACCCGGCGGTGCTCCTGGCTCATAGCAACCCTATAGCCCTTCTCCCGGCCATGGTGGCTGGTATTCAGAGCGGGTTGCGGGCGCTAAACAAGAGTTTCTGCGAGGCGCCGAAAACTACCGACTCCCACGGCAAGCCGTATGTCGACTCAGAGGGGAATCCGACGGTGAAGCGTCCTAACCCTCGGATCGAGCTGCCTTATACGTACCTTCTGGCTTGGTACGTGATGCACTGCCCTTCTTTGATGACGGCGGTGCGTTGGAGGGAGAGTTCCGTCCCTTTTGTACAGCGGTTGGAGGGTTCGAGGTGGAGTGACGTTTACATATATTACGTCCGGAAGCGACTTTCAGATCCCGCGAATTACCAGATCAATCGCTGCTTCCCCGAGATCCCTGGTGCATCTTCCGGGGATCTATGTACTGATTCCGCGGGCTCAGATGGCTTCACGAGGTTGTCCACGGGAGCCTTTTGGTGGTTGATCAATATCCGACCCGGATATGTGCTTTTCCGGCAGGGGACTTCATGCACCATCGAGCTGTACATGCCGAATCGTTTCGCTCGACAGTTCGGCTACGATCAACTCTACGTCGGGAATCCCAACGCTCGACTCGCCTTCGAAGGGAACTTGTTCGAAGGTGCTCAGGCTTGGTACTACAGTGTGGCCGGAGGGACGGGAGCAACTTTCCGTCTACCTATCGAGGGGCCCAAGTGCCGCATGAGTTTCAGCTTCTGCACCTGGTACTCTCAGGTTAACCAGTCACCGGACTTTGCTCCGGGGTCTTCATGTATTGAGAGTATCAATGCAAGTCTCGAGGTAAGGTCAGAGTCTGGTAAGCCCTCAAACTCACCGAACAGTACCTGAAGGCCCAGAAGGAGGTCGGGAGAAGATCGGGAAGGGAGCCGCGGGCAGTAAGGGCGGAGCCGCAAGCAGCAAGGGCGGAGCCACGAGCAGCAAAGACTCGCGGGGTGGTGAGCAAGCGTCGTCAACGCTCTGCTTCAACTGCTGAACCTGCTCCCAAGAGGGTTCGGGGAGACTTGACAACCGAAGTCTCCCGCTCTGAAGACATCCCTGCTGTCGTTGAGGTACCGAGGGAAGAAGACATAGCTGAAGAGGATATTCCTTTAGTCCGTCCCCCTAGGTCGAGCAGCAGATACCGTAGGTCTGCGGAGGAAGGGGAGCTCGTCGACAGAGCCATCTCCGCTGATGAGGATGAGCAGCTAGAGGTCGACATCATGAGTGGAGGAGATGTCGATATTCCGGGGATTTCAGTTCGACCCGGGTCTTTACTTGCTCATGAAGGGAGAGATGAGGTACAGCAACCTGGGTCGCCTTGTGTCTTCATTACCAGTCCTCGGGCAGTTGACCCCAGTCCTACCACTGGGATAATTGGTGGCAAGGCTCCGGTTGCAGAAGTCTCGCGCGAGGCGCTATCGTCTTCCTCACTCTCAGGGGAAAGCGAGTTTGAAGACGTGGTTGACTATGGTGATGAACCCGTTTTTCCTGATCCGAGAAAGTTCTCCCATATCTCGGAGGAAGAAGTGTACGGGGGTGAGTCATCAACGGTGTCGCAGCCGGCGATTGTTCCCGCGGGAGGTACTCTTTTCACCTTTTGGCCTAATTTCCCTTTTTAATTTTGAAGAGGAGGCTTTAACATTCTCCTTTTTTATGTTGCAGGATTGGCTGAGAATGTCGAGGCTGCACCCTCCTCGCAGATCGAGGAAATGGTACAAGAGTTGACCCGGCCAGAAGGGGCTACGGCTTTGGTTGCCGAGATAACTCCAGCGAGGGCCACTACTGATGCCGGGGAGGCTTCTCCTTTACCGGAAGAGGAGGCAACCCCTAAAGCCAGGGAAGAACCCATTCTGCCGGTGAAGGGGTTACTATTGAAGCCAGGGAGACTTCCACTCCGCAGGATTTGCCCAAGGATTCGGCGTCTCTGGACCTCCCAGATGGTAAGGAAGTTTCTTATATTTTAAATGTTTCGCTTTTCTCCTTTATGGCTAATGTCACAATAACTTGCAGAGAGGACTGAGGGGGCTCAAATAGAGAGTCCGACGGTCGGTACCTTTCCAGAAGGCCACGCAGCTCAGGTCTCGGCTGAAGCTTCTGAAGAGGTTGCGCTTACTACTCCATCATTAGCTGTGGAGGTTCCTGCAGAGATAACACCTCCGGAAGTGCCAGTGGCCAGTCTCGCTCTTGACGCATCGACGGTCAGCACGACTCTTGCGCAAAAAGAGCCGGCTTGCACCCCTTTCCCCATGATAGAAAGGGGGTCGGGGAGTACCTTGGGTGATGATACCATGGATTTCCTGACACGCAAGACGGTGCAGCAGTTCCTTAACGCGATGCGATTGTGCATCGATTTTATCCTGTCTGGGCGTAGCTCTTTTGATTTTGCCCGGACGTTTCTTGGAAACATGGTCGGGAACATCGAATTAACTGGAGGCTCCTCGCTTGCTAAGTCGTGTATGCTGTTGGTGGAGCGATTGGGAAGTGACCTGAAAGAGCTGAAGTCTTTGGACAATGCTAGCTCTTCTCAAGAAGCCCAGGTCATCTTGACTAGGCTCCTAGCCAACCAGGAACGAGAGCGACAGGATGTGGAAGCACAAGTTGCTGAAGAGGTCCGCAATCTCGAGCGTCTCCAAGCTGAATGTCAGAAACTGGCTGACGATTCAATGGAATCTGAGTTCATCCGGCAAAACGCAGAGCTCGCCATTACTAATGCTCGGTCGGCCATTGCTAAAGCGGAAGCCATGATTGCGGACAATGAGAGGACGCTTGTCACCATCCGGAAGAGGCTGGAGGAGCAACAAGCTGCGAAGGCTCGGGCTGAAGAAAGCCAGACCATTCATTCCTCCAGGTTGGAATCTTTGCAAGCACAGCTGGCTGCAAAACCCTTTTTATCTGAAGAGGAGTTGTGGGTCCAAGCCATGATGGAGGCTGAGAAGGCACGTCAGCACGAGATGCATCGTCTCAAGGAACGTATTCGTTCTTTGCCGGATCAAGACTTTTAGCCTTTTCTCCTTCTTCCCTCCCTTTTTTTTTGTAAAGAAGAGGACACTCTATTAGAGTGTTTGTATCCACTTTTACTATCTTCGATATAATAAAAGTTTCTTTTGAAATTTTGTTCCATCTTCTTTGTTTAGCTGTGGATGAATTCAACTCCCTGATCACTGGCTGTGAATGTTGAACTTAGGCAAGACTAAGTTCTTTCAATGAGACGCGGCGTAGACTCTAAGTCTTCTTGATGAGACGCGGCATTGATCTATAGAGTGAGACGCGGTCATCATTCAATAGGAACTTAGATTTCACTAAGTCCTTTTGATGAGATGCAGCGTCAATCACAGGGTGAGACGCGAATTTGTCTTGCTGAGCAGGACGCAGATAGAGCAGACGCGAGGGACGCAGCATTGTTTGCTGAAGGGACGCGACTTTGAGTCACGTGGACGCTCCTTTAAAGCGCGGGTGGATGCCTTTTAATTTGAGAACGGTGACGCGTATTCTTAGACGCGGCTTTCCCATCTGCGTTTAATGCAGCCGGACGCGACTTTGTTGTCTGCGTTTGATGCAGCCTGACTTAAAGATTTTATGAGATCTTTGACCGTCAAGTCTTCACTGACGATTGAACGTCAAGTCTTCACTGACGTTTGGGAAACCGGGTCATCCGTTGTTTTCCAAGGCAGTTGTCCACGCGTCAATTTTTCATTGGACTTGGGCGTTTTAACGCTCTTTAATGCAAAACCGGCGCTGGCGGTTGGAAATCGGTGTCTGCGACGGTTCCCAAAGCGACGCTCCACGCGTCAGTCCTCCATTGGGCTTTGACAGTCGTGCGCGACGGTTCCGATTGATGCACCATTAATAGCAGTTATTAGGGTCTGCCTATAAATAGGGCTGACCCTATTCCTCTTTGACAATCCAGACCTTGGATTGCTCTTTCTTTGGTTTGCTCTGAGAAGTCTCGCCTCCTTCAAAGTCTCTAAAAGGGATCCTGTGTTCATGGATAAAGATGGCTCTGTGGATGAAGACGACCCAGGGCTTTTATGCTCCTGTTTGGTCTCTTCAAGAAAAAGCGTCTCTTGGATCATCTTGCTCGTTCGCGTTTGGATGCAGAGAGCCCAACTCTCGGTAGAGGCCTCTGCCGGTATGCTGTCTCGATTAGCCATGATATTTTAATCTACCACGGCCTGTACTTTGGCATCATCATTATCTGGAATTTTCCCATGAAGTATGAGTTGGTGCATTCCTTCTGGAATTTGCGCCGCCAACTTCCTCTCTGGACGCGAGTGCTGAAATCCTTGTCACCTGGCGTTTCAAAGCCACTGTCTTGGCGCGTTTTATGGCTACTGCCTTAGACGAATTCAAAAAAAAGGTTTCAGACCCGAGCCTTGCAACTCTTGTTCACTCAACAAGGAGATGGCAACTTTCGGCGTCTGTGCCTTTTAGGCGTCTGTGCTTTCGACTTGAGCGCAGAATGAGACCGCGTTTTGATTCGCGTTTGTCTCTGCTGACGCAGCAGTTTGGCTCACCGCGTGGGTCATTCCGCGTCTGCTTGGCTGACTGTGTGGATCATTCCCGCGTCTGCTTGGCTGACTGCGTGGATCATTCCCGCGTCTGCAGTCTGCATTTGCGACTTAGTTTTTCTCTGTTGAAACATACTAAGTTGCAGATTGTTCTGATTCCTTTGTTTCATTCCTTGCAGGTAGACTTGCTGGTTTGCTGGGCCCCTGGAAGGATGCTTTGGCCGGCGAACTTATTTGATGTTCACCTATAAGAGAGTATATTATGGTCCTTGTCACCTATAAGAGAGTATATTACGTCTCTGACGAGGACCCAACCCTCGCCAAGGTCTCTTCAGATCTGCTTCGCCATTCATGCCTGCTGGCAAGAGATGGTCAGGCTATGCATGACGGCGATGAGGGTTCCGGCGGTTGTGGTGGCGGACAAGATCCTCTTCCTCTCCCACTCCAGAAGTCACATCAAGGACTCGTCACGTCTGCTGGATGGTCTGCTGGGGGAAGAGATGTTCATGAACGAAGGGTTGCAGGACTTTCTGCTGCCACCGGACCTCAAGAACACCATTGCTCTTAGCTTAGTCAGCTAGGGCGCTTTCGATGTTTACATCATGCATCGTGGTGTAACCAGCTTCTATTGTAGCCACAAAACATCGCGTACTTGGAATCAGACGCGGCTTATAAGGAGTGAGTGCAACCTCTGAGAGAGAGAGGGACTTCTTTGTACTCCTTAATTGTAACACTCAATCTTATTGCATAAGAGAGTGTTTTTACTGTAACACTCCATTTTATTGTATAAGAGAGCGTTTTGTATCACTTTCATATGTTCGGAAATAAATAAAAGTGACACTTTTCTTTTTGCCTCTTTCATTGTCTTGAACTTTTTATCTTAGACTCGTAGAAGCAAAGAATCTTTGACTTTGTTAAAATTATGATGGTAACTTTAATAAGTCAAATTTTGTAGGAGAAGATCCTATTTCAGGAACTCTCACAATACTGTCAGAGGTGTAATATTAACTTGACAGAGATGAAAATTTTGATGAACCTGTCACTTTATAAGAGAAAGTGACAAGCAGAATTGGTACCCCCAGGAAGGGTGAACCTTTCTCAAGTGTTTGGGATTAACTTGACTGGACTCAACTGGGGATTTGATGGAAACACTGTTGATGGTGTAGTATTAACCTAACAATGTTTTTAGGTAGACTTGTTATTCTGTTGAAGAGAATAACAAGTGGGACTAGACTCGTGGGGAATCTAGGAAAATTTGTTACCGTCAGAGGTGTGATATTAACTTAATGGGTTGAAAGTGGTCTTGTCAGAAGTGTAATGTTAACTTGACAAGGACGTGAGTCAGAGGTGTGATATTAACTTAGCTCAGAAGTTCACTGTTATAGGTGTAATGTTTAACTTGACAGTGAGGGTAATGCTGGAGGTGTAATGTTGAACTTAGCATTAGTCATCTCGGCTTGGATAAGGAAGTCCGAGGGAAAGTCATGGCCATAGGTGTATTGTTGAACTTAGCAATGACTTGGATGCTAGAGGTGTGGTGTTAACTTAGCATCATCCGTTTCAGCTTCGATATGGAAGTCTGAAGAAAAGTGACTGTCAGAGGTGTGATATTAAACCTGGCAGAAACTTGGTCACTGTTTAGAGGTGTGGTGTTGAACTTTAACAGTAATTTGTCAGAGGTGTGATGTTAACTTGACAAAGATTGTCTCATGATGAGAGCAACTTTGAGGACCTGTCATTCTATTGGTGAGAATTGACAAGTGAAAGTTTGAAGTGCCAGAGGTGTAGTGTTAACTTGGCAAATTTGAAAATTTGGTACTCCGTGTAGAGTTGACAAGCAAAATTTGTACTCGACAAGGAATATTAAAAAGTTTCCATTACCAGAGGTATAGTGTTAACTTAGTAATGGTTGTATTTTGTAGACCTACCATTCTGTGGATGAGAATTGGTAGGGGATTTTGGAAGAAGGAGTGGAGCCAAGTCCACTTTAGGATTTTTAGCAAACCCTCAGCTATTAACGGATTTGAGGTGCCTTTACCAACTACCGTTTGAGTTGGGCTAGCCATGCTATTCCCCTCAGCATGATGAGTTGTCAAAGACTTATGTTGGGCTTAGAAGCCAACATTTTCCTCTATCCTTAGCCGTCGGAGGCATTGGATATCAATGAAGAAGCTCTTCTTGTTTTGATCAGAGGTGTACTTTTAACTTGATCAGCAGAAGAATACCATCTAAGGATAGTATTTCTTCAGGAACCTGCCATTGATCGGCATCATGAGTGTATCGCCGTTTGAAGTTATGAGGCGATATGATCCATTTGAGTAGACTGACTCTACTACAAATGGTCCTTCCCATTTGGGTTGGAATTTTCCTTTTGTCTTGTGCGTCATCACCATGGGTCTTCTGACGGCTAAGACAAGATTGCCTTTCTTGAAAGTTCGTACTTTAACTTTCTTGTTGAAAGCTCTGGTGATTCGAGCCTGGTAGAGCTCGATTTGCTGTTGGGCTTGCAGGCGCTTGTCGTCTAAGGCCTCCAACTCTTGGAGTCGCTGTCGATGCTTCTCCTCTGTTGTCATCTCCGCTGTCAAGGCGACACGTAGAGATGGAATTTGAATTTCTAATGGGAGCACGGCCTCACAGCCGTATACCAAAGAAAACGGCGTGGCTTTAGTTGGGGTTCGCACAGTTGTGCGGTAGGCCCATAAGCATTCACCCAGTTTGTCGTCCCAGTCTCGTTGACTTTTTGAGACAAACTTTTTGAGAAGCTTGCCAATAGTCTTGTTGAAAGCTTCTGCGAGGCCATTGGCGGCAGGATAGTATGCCGTTGAGGACACACTCTGGATTCTGAACTTAGCGCAGAATCTCTGGAAAGCCTGGCTGATGAACTGGGGTCCATTTCATGGACAATTCGCCGAGGTACGCCGAAACGGTAAATAACGTGATGTTTCACGAACTTGATCACGTTCGACGACTTGACCTCCTTCAAAGGGATGGCTTCAGCCCATTTGGAGAAGTAATCGGTTATCGCCAGAATGAACCGATGTCCTTTTGATGATGGCGGGCTGATAGGACCAACCACGTCCATGCCCCACATTTCGAATGGCCAGGTAGAGGCCGTAGAGTGGAGATAGCCTGGCGCTTGATGGATAAAGTCGCCATGCACTTGGCAGGCGTGACATTTCTTGGCATAAGTGACGGCATCGGCAATCATCTTGGCCAATAGTAACCCAATCTTTGGAGTCGATGTGCCAGTTTTGGGCCAGGTTGATGGGCTCCACACATACCGTCGTGGGCCTCTTTCAATACCTCTTGTGCTTCGTTTGGTGAGAGGCACCGGAGTAAGATCCCGTCATGCGATCGACGATACAATGTTCGCGTAATCGCATTATAATAGAATTTGGGGGCTTTCCTTCGAATGGCAGCCGCTTCTTTGGCGTCCTCAGGCAGGATGCCATACAAGACGAAATCAATGTAGGGGAACCGCCAGTCTCTAGGTTCTGGACCGGTTGACGCTTCAAGTGCTTCTTCGCGGTGACGACCTCCCGTTGACTCCTGATAATCCTCGAGAGCATTTCTCGGGCAATACAGGTCGTGGCTGTAGACGAATATCTTCTCCATTGCTCCAGCTGGCAGAGCTAAGGAGGCAGCCAGGGAGGCGAGTGCATCTGCGTGCGCATTTTGCCTGCGCGGTACATGGTCGATGTAGAAGCTTGTAAATCCCTCGGCCATGCGGATAGTTGCATTGTAATAGGGTACCAAGTCTTCATGTCTGACTTCGTACTCCCCGCGAACTTGGCTGACGATGAGCTTGGAGTCGCCGTATGCCTCGAGATTTTTAACGCCAATCTCATCGGCGAATTGCATCCCAATCAAAAGAGCGTGTTGTATTCCGCCATATTATTGGAACAAGGCTCGGTCAGTGAGACAGCTCGGGGAATCACATAATTTTGTGGGGAGACGAGTATCACTCCTACCTCTGCTACTATGTGTCCCTTCGGGCTTGTTCTTGATGCACCGTCGAAGAAAAGTTACCATACTTGACTTTCGAACGATGTCTGAGTCAGGCAGACTTCAGCAACTTCATCTGGGAGATCCTCGTAGAGTTTGACTGCCCTCGGATCTGGGTGTTCAGCTAAGAAGTCTGCCACCGCTTGTCCTTTAATAGCCTTTTGTGGCAGAAAATGTATCTCATATTGGGAGAGCAATATGGCCCATTTTGCCAGTCGGCCATTTAGCGATGAAGGTTTAGTCATAAGTAACCTCAGAGGGTTGACTTTTGATATGACATTTATAGTTTGGCCTACCAGATAGTGTCGCATTTTCTGGATAGCGAACACCAGTGCCAAACATTCTTTCTCGATCGGGTTATACCGATGTTCGGCTCCGATCATTGTTCTACTTAGATAGTAGATTGCTTGCTCACGTCCCTGATCGTCATTCTGAGCTAGTAGAGCTCTCAAAGAATGATCCATTGCTCGGACGTACACCAGAAACGGCTTTCCGGATACTGGAGCTGCAAGGACTGGTGGTTGGGTGAGGTATTGCTTGATTTCCTCGAATGCTTGTTGGCAAGCGTCATCCCAAATGAATGAGACACCCTTCTTCATCAGCTTAGCGAAGGGTTGGCATCTTCCGGAAAGGTTTGAGATGAACCTGCGGATATACGCCAATCGTCCTTGTAATCCCCTGAGCTCCTTGAGGCTTTTCGGGGGTTGC
Source organism: Agave tequilana (assembly GCA_038442645.1). Taxonomy (NCBI): domain Eukaryota; kingdom Viridiplantae; phylum Streptophyta; class Magnoliopsida; order Asparagales; family Asparagaceae; genus Agave; species Agave tequilana. The sequence goes on along the minus strand of JAVJIF010010089.1, from coordinate 10,145 downwards.
ATCTCCTGGATAGCGCGGATCTTTTCCGAGTCCAAATGGATTCCGGTGGAGGTTACAACAAATCCTAAGAATTTGCCACTGGCCACCCCCAGGAAGGACTTTGTGGGATTCATCTTCAATTGATGAGCCCGCATGATGTCAAAGACCACCTTCAAGTCCGCTATGTGATCGCCTTTAGTGCGGCTTTTTACCGCGATGTCATCAACATAACATTCCACCGTTTTGCGTATTTGCTGATGGAAAATGGCATTCATGGCCCTTTGATATGTTGCCCCTGCATTCTTCAGTCCGAAGGGCATGACGGTGTAGCAATACACTCCTAGGGGTCCTGAAGGAGGTGTGCTTTTCGTCATCAGGATACATTTTGATTTGATTGTATCCTGAGAATCCGTCCATGAAGGACATTCGTTCGAATCCACAAGTATTGTCAATCATGACATCTGTGATCGGCAATGGGAATTCGTCCTTGGGGCAGGCCTCGTTTAGATCACGGAAGTCGATGCAGATCCGGATTTTCCCGTTCTTCTTGGTGACGGGGACGATGTTGGCTACCCAGTCGGGATGCTGTTCTTCCCTGATGAAGCCAGAATCAATAAGTTTTCTGACTTCTGATTGAATTGCCTCCATTATTTCTGGGCGAAACCGTCGCTGCTGTTGTTTGACAGGCTTTTCGTCCGGATTGATGTTGAGGCGGTGCATGGCCACTTGCGGATCAAGTCCTGGCATATCTTCATAATTCCAGGCGAAGACGTCTATATACTCTTGTACAAGAGATATTAGACCCTTCTTCTCTGAAGGTGACAGGCCGTCACTTATGAAGATGGGCTTAGGGTTGGCCTCATCTCCTAGGTTGATCTGAACAACCTTATCTTATGTGGGTGGCTCACGTTGTTTGAAGCGGGTATCCCAAAGGGCATTTAAATGTTTGATCCAAGGGTCTGTATCAGATTGGATCATTTCTTCATCTCCGTCTTCCAGGTGGCTTGTTGAAACCATATTCACTGAAAGTTCCTTGAAGATGTTGCCGACACTGACATCTGACTCCCAAGATGATGTGTCTGAAGAGTAATCGTTGCTCGACGATTCTTGAGAATCGGAGGCTGATGGGACCGGAGTTGATACATAGCCCAACCCCCGGCGCGTCCGATGATAATAATCGGGGGCCTTTCCTTTCGGCACAAAGGATCGGAGTAGCGTTCTCCTTCCTCTGCCGAAGTTCAACCCGGGTCTGTTGGTTAGATCGTACCCCATACATTTCATCATTTTGAGCGCTTTTGGTTCATAATGACTGAGCTGAGGGGATTCCTCTTCACTTTTCGAATCTTCGCGGGGCATTGGCTCAGATGAGATTCGCCCAAAGAGAATTGGTTTTTGGCCTTTCCGTCTGGCTGGAACCATGAATATAGATTCTTGCGCATTACCATTGTCTCGGTATGTCTCGAAGGACGACTTCACTGGTACATGCAACGATGTCAAAGCATCTACTGCCGACCAGGGATCGTCATCTATATCAGTGCTAGTGTCTGACGGTATTGAATCAGAAGCACACACAGGAAAATACGCAAAATCTAAATCTTCATTAATATACCAACCGCCTACATCATCGGTGGTATTATCGACATTGGGCTTATTAGTGCCTGTTACAAGTGGTTCTAACTCCCACAGGCACTCTTCTTTCTCGGGCTCAATATCAGCCTCATTACCAGAGTCTGGCTCCTCTGGTTGCGGGGTTTCATTTGACTCCCAGGATCCTGATATAGGAGGGAGTCAGTGAAATAATTTTCGACCCCTTTAAACGGATGCCTCTCGGCTATCAACGTTTGAATTGTTCCACTCCCGTCAATGTATTTCATGACCTGGTGGAGAGTGGATGGAACGATGGAATTGCGGTGAATCCACGGTCGTCCCAGCAATAGATTGTAGGAAGTGTCGGCGTCGATAATGTAGCATGTCACTTCCGACCTGAGGCTTCCAATCTGACACCTGAGCTTGATTTTCCCCATTGGCCGGGTCTGGTTGGCATTGAACCCATAGATAGTCGTTTGGGTAGGGCTCAAACGATGGGTAGGAATGCCAAGATGTTGCATGACTCGGCGAGGCATGATGCTCAATGCGGACCCTGGATCTACCTGGATGCGGTTTACCTCAGACGATCCAATATACCCTGTGAAGTACAGGGGTCGATCATACTTCCCTTTAACCTGCATATCATCTGCTGTGAAGGTAATGCAGGGAGCATTTGGGGAGGTGTGGAGACAATCCTCTACATCTTCCTCCTTCGGCACCTGGGTCATAAAGACCTCAGCATTTGCCAGAGCTTCTTGCAGAGCTTCTCTGGTAGACTTTGATAGTCTAAGAAGTTCATACAAGGTAATGCGTGCCGGAATGTTGGCCAATTGAGCCAGGACATCAAAGCGGTAAGGTGCCGTAGATCCTTCCACAATGCCCTTTTGAAGGGCTCGAGAAAATCGAGTCTCCTTCTGCTTCTCCACAGGTGGCTTTGTGGAGGGCCTGACTGGCTCCGCAGTTGATTGTGGAGGGGCTACTGCCGTCTCGCCGTATTATTTCAAGTAGGGCTGTCCTGAACGAGTCCCCGTCGTTGGTTGGTTGGGCTCTGCGGCCAAGACTATCGTTTCCTCCTCTGAGTCGGTCAGTGAAGGGATATCAGTCTCCGCTTCTCGGGAAGAGGCGCATACCACGTTGCAAGATGAGGCTTTTGCCTTGCCTTTGGATTTCCTGTTGGTCACAGTAGTCCATTGCCGTGCATCGACAAGGTCAGGGTGGACCCACATGATTTCCCCTTGAGGCGTAGGGACGGGTACCAAGCCTTTCTCTTGCTGCTGGTGAGGGTCTGTGTTGACTATTCTCAGTTCTCCTCTTGGAATAGGGACCACCCCCGCAGGCGTTGGGGGTTGTCTTCCGAACTGGAGAGCTGACGTCACATTGGCCGTCACCTTCTTCTGCTCTGGTCGGAGCTTTAACACTTCCGCGTCAATCAGAGCTTGAAGGACATCCTTGAAGACGTAGCAGCTTTTGGTAGGATGTCCCAACATCCTGTGATACATGCAGTAGTTGGGGTTGTCGGTTTTGCCGACTTCCTCTGGGCGCCTAGCTTCAGGGAGCTTCAGTCGGTTGCTCTTGTTGAGTAGTTTAAAGAGCGAATCGACATGTTCCTCTTTGAAGGAATATTGCTTGTTGGCGCGAGGCTGACTTGAAGAGCCACTCGCCCGGCCTGATTGAGGTTTGGCGGGAGATTTGGTCTCCGTTGCCAAATTATCCTTCCGCTTTGTTTGGAGGGATGTGTCTGGCGCACGCCTGGTCGACCTTTCCGGTCTAGGCTTACCTTCCTCCGCTCTGACGCGGGCGACAATCTCCTCAGCCTGTTCACCTTGTTGAACCAATTGCTTCCAGGTGCGGCTTTCAGCAACTCCTATTTGAGCAAGGAGTGAGGTTTGGAGATTGTGGCGGCATGTTTCCACCAGGGTGGCCTGGGTCATACCGCTTGGACACCGGAGTGCCATGTTCCGAAATCTTTCCACGAAAGATTTGACGGACTCCCCTTTCTGCTGTTTGGTAGCCAAAAGGGTGGGCATCGTGACTTCGGAGTCATCTTCGAAGAAGCGTGTTAAGAACAGCTTCTCTAGATCGCCCCAGTTCTTGATAGAACCTTCTGGGAGCTTCATAAACCATTCAAAGGCCAACCCTTTCAGGGTGCCGATGAACAGACGCGCCAGAATAGCATCATTGTCTACTACATTCCCGGTTTGGGATTTGAAGTAGTAGATGTGCTGATTGGGTGACCCCTTCCCGTCGAATGCTTGGAGGGTTGGAGCCTTGAACTTAGGAGGGTATGGAACTAAGTCCCACTCAGCCGAATAAGGCCGGACCACTCCTACTTCTTGGAGGTCTTTGCGATTGGCAAGGGCCTCGAGGCGTTGTTCCAATTGACTCATCCTCTTAGCATGAGTCTTCTCCTGGTCTTGGGACGAAGATTTGGACGAATTCGAAGTAGATCGCCGCGCCTCTTCAGAAGGTTCGGAAGATGAGCTTTCTCCCTTTCTCCCTTTGCCCTTCGACCTCCTAGGAGGAGATCTCCTCCTGTCTTCAAGCAACTGCGCAAGCGCCTGCTTGATGGAGTCGATAGATGCCTGTTGAGAAAGGATCATATCCATTTGCGCCTTCTGGATCTGCTCCAAACGTTTGGTCGTCTCGTCAGGAGTGCCTGTCATGTAAGTAGAGGCCTCCTTCTCGACGGAAGAGTTCGATGCCCTAGATTCCACTACGGCGGAGTGAGAATCGTTCACTTCAATGCCGTGGGCTAAGGCATTATAGTCAATTGGGGGAATGGCCCCCGTCCGGGTACGAGTGTATCGATACACCCCTTCCGGTTCAGAGTCAGACTCGGACTCATCTGAGCCGACTGCAATTTGTTTTCCCTTGCTCCTGCTTGTCATATTTGCAGTGAGCTCCGGGTACTCAACGTCAGAGAAGGTCCTCCTTCTGTGGGAGCGTTTTCTTTTAGCTGACGGAGGAATCAGGGTCAGATGTCTGATCAAAGACTGCTGGTTCACGCCTGATTCGCAATGGCATCCAGAGAGTATGGAGATAAGCCGTTGGCAGCAGCATGCCGAAGTGACCTGATTGGCACTTCTTTTCTTTGTCAAGTAATCCCTCAAATCCATGGTAGGGGGATTGAAAGGATTAGCCTCGCAACGTCGAAGACGGGAGGCATCCATGTGCTGTACAGCCTGGACGCGGGCATCGGGGACGCGGTTCTCGCGACGCGGCTGTGTAACGTGCGTCTGGCGTCTCTGCTGAGATGAAACGCGAATCTCGCGTTGCTGCCTGGTGCGTCTGGACAGAGACACTTGAGAGAGGATGGACTGCTGGGCCCCATGCCTGTGGGCGTGTGCTTCTTGCGTTGGACGAGACGTAGAAGCTTCGTCTCGACGCTTGGTAAGTTGGTCTTCAGAGGACTCAACTTGAGGAGTCGCGCGTTTGGGGCGTCAAACGCGGATTTCACGTACTGGACATGGCGCGGATAAGGCGCGAGATTGTACGTCGCGTCTAGCCTCAGTTGGACAACCAACGGTTCCAACTTGCAGTTGACGCGCACGTCTCCTCTGTCGACGCTCAGCATTCCGGTTGCTCGAGGAGGTGGAGAGAAACCAACAACATCCTGATGTTGAACATCAGGGAGTTTAATCACGCGGGTCTCCTGAGAGACGTTGACGCGGGTTTTCTGTGCGCCGGAGTTGGTCGCAACAGCAACTGTGCTTGGGATCACGCGGGCCTTCTGAGAGGCATTGACGCGTGAACTTTGCTGGGCACAGTGGGCAGCAGCAGCGGCGCCCAAGAGAGCTTCAGGTCGGGCTTCGGGGCCATTCCCCGCCGAGACCCTGCGACAGACGCGGGTCTTTGGACTCTTGGAGCCAGAAGAGAGAAACTCTTCATATTTCGGCTGGTCGAACTCGACGACGAGTGATTCGACCATCTTCCCCTTACGGAGGACGTCATCCTGCGCCACGATCTGTTCGTCAGTGACGAAAGTAATCCCCAGCGGAGTCGCCATCTCTTGTATGACCCGGGAAAGGAGAGAGACGAGAATTTGCGGTAAAAGTTTTCCTTGAATCAAATGAAAAGGATTACAATAAAAACTGTTCCTTCCGGTTACAAGGGAGGGAGAATATTGAGTCTTGAATTCCCCCTTTGTTTAATGTTGGGTTCTTCGTGTGGCGGTGGAGAGTGAATCTTGTTCTCCGTTGACCAGATGACCGTCCTTCTGGGATCTCCTCTTCGGTCGGTAGGAAGAGTAACTCAGCTCTGTCTACCAAAACTCTCGAAGAGAAGGTAGGCGAAAGCTAGCTCGTACGCAGCGAACTTGCTGAAGAGTTGATCTGCTTCTTTTCTCTCTGTGTCGCCCTCTTGTTGCTGATTGCCAAAAGTTTGACCTTGATGCTGATCGCCCAAAAAAAGTCCCCCTTCTTCATAGCGACGGGGCTATTTATAGAGGTTTAGGGGGTGATCGTGCCCCCTAAAAGTGCTCCACGATGAGGGGCCACTCCCCGCTACTTGTGCGGTGAATGGCCCCGTAATCCGGGTGGTTACAACTGAGGCGCGGGTGTCAGGCCGACGCACCTTGATGCTGAGACGCGGGTATCGAGCCGACGCGCCTTGATGCTAAGACGCGGGTGATAGTGCCAACGCGCCTTGATGCTGAGACGCGGGCCAACGCGCCTTGATGCTGAGACGCGGGCCAACGCGCCTTGATGCTGAGACGCGGGTGATAGTCCCTCGCGTCTAGAGTTTGAAACTTTGCTTCTCAATGGCTTGTCCTCCAGTAACTTTTGGACAACCTACAGTGTCAGCTCTCAAAATTCCTTTGTTGAAGCTAAACACCTACTAATATCTTGGTAAACAATTGAAACTATATAAACACAAGATTATTAGTAAACTATAACTACATGAGTTAATCATCATCAAAACTAGAGTGATGGGCCTTTGGGCCAACAAGTGGCACCTCAACTCTTAATCTAGAGGAATCTTGAGGAGATAGTCCAGAATCCTTCACCGGGAATTCGGCTACACTCTTTGGTTATACGTTGTGTGTTAGCTTAATAGTTTTATTAGCAATTAAGTTTTAATTCCGTATTAGTGTTGCATTAGATTAGCTCGTCACTTATTCACCTTCCTTTAGGTGACTTACAGAGATTTATAAGTGATATTGTAGTGATCATGATTCATTATAGTTCAGATTTATAACTTATTTTGGGTTACTTAGAGCTTAGCGCGTATACGTGAGGTATTTTTCCTTACGTATATGCGTCGCCAAGTCTTGTCGCATCTCTAATCTAGAGTATTTTAGAAAGTGGGGTGTGACACAAAGTTTTATAACATCTAATTTGCAGATTAAAGAAATTCATTTATAGTTTCAAACAAGTATCCCATCAATGGTATTTGAAATTTGATCAAGTAATATCCGATTTTGGTTTAAGGAAAATATAGTTGATCAATGCATTTACCAAAAATTTAAAGAGAGTAGATTTATATTTTCTGTGCTATATGTGGATGGCATTCTACTAGAAATCACGATATGACTCTTTTACTTGAGACCAAAAGTTTTCTCTCAAAGAATTTTAAGATGAAAGATCTTGAAGATGTTTCTTTGTGATGCGCATCCAGATTCTACGTGACAGATACGTGAAATATTAGGTTTATCACAAAAGGCCTATATCGATAAGGTGCTAGATAGATATGACATGAAGAATTGCTCTAGGGGAGATGAGTTGAGTCTACTCCAATGTCCCAGGAATGACTACAGAAAGAGCAAATGAAAGACATTCCATATGCATCGCCAGTTGAAAGTCAGATGTATGCTCAAGTTGGTACTCGTCCAGGCATAGCATATACAGTTGAGAAACTTGGCAGATACTTGATCAATGCTGGTATTGATCACTGGAAGACTACCCAGAAGGTAATGCGGTATATACAGAAATCTGATCAATTACAGCTGATTGGATACACAGATATAGATTATACTGGATATATCGATAATTAAAAGTCCACTTCAGGTAACATTATCCTGATTACAGGAAGATAGTAGATTTAGTCGAGAGGTCATTACAGCTACACTGTGACACTAAGAGCTGCAGAGCTCTACTGCAATAATGACAAGAGTTCAGCAAATCGAAGCATATCAACATCAAGTTTCTTATCATCAAGGATAAAGTTTAGAATCATATTGTGCATGTTGATAGTGTTAGTACTATTTTTAATATTACAGATCCACTCATTAAAGAACTTTCACCTAAAGTCTTCTTAAACATATTGCTCATATGGGGATAGCTAGTCATGATGATATCCTGGTTTAGTAGGAGTGGATAATTTTTATGTGACAGACATTATTTCTAAGTGCACTTTATTATATTTGTTGATTCTGATAATAATGATAACTGCTTTCTTTAATTCCTTTTGAGTTTATTTGCACATTTGAGTTTGTTAGCAGTTTGACTTATCGGAGTCATAAAGTTAAATTCAATGGAGTCATAAAGATAGACTCATTGGAGTCATAAGGTTAGACTCATTACAAAGTGGAAACCAGTTGAATTGTACCTTATTTGACTAGAGGATATTTTCATGTCACGCGTCCATATTTGATCTATGTTATTAAGGATTCTGAAACTTATGATGTGGAAGGTCCTACTCGATTATACAGAAGGTAACGACCGTCATATTTGGTGGTAGGACGCTTAATAGATCAGATTATTTTGAAACGTGATTTATTGACGGTTAAAATTTTGGTACCATAAAGTTATGTGTAACATCCTTCTAGTATGACTTGTTTGGTCTAAGTGGGAGATTGTTAGACTTATTTGGATTAGAGTCTAAATTAATTTGGTCCTACACAAGTCTAATTGGATTTATCATCTGTCTCGATAAGCCTATGTTGTTACACCCAATAAAGAATTGATCAAGCTTAATGGTTTGGGTCTAGACACGTTTCAATTACACTCAACCATGAGTGTATTTAACTTAAGATATAGACTCATCTACAGGTGTAGAACTCGTGTTTCAATCAGGGGTTTAGATCTATGATGAGTTGAAATAGGATTCCTTGTTCCTATATATATATCAGGGGTAGGATTCCCTCTCCCCACAATCTACTATGAACCTAAGCTCTTTCTTGAAGGCCTCTCATCTCCTCTAAGGATTAAGAAGAGAACTTGGTGGCTGAAAAGAAGACCTCCCCTCCCTGAACTCCGACATCATCGAGATCGCAACTTCGGCATTCCTTTCATGATGGAATCTGGTATGCTTAAACTCTCCTTCTCTTTGATCTTGATAAAAAAGCTATTGCATGTATGTGATCTTGTCTAAAATAATTATTAGATCCAACATAATCTAGTCAAATATGTGTTGATTGATGTCATGTGACGATTTGAGTTAACGAAGAGTGGATGTGAAATTGCAAACAAAGTTTTAGAGGACTTAGTGGTGATTAGAAAATATTGAGAGTTTACAGACTTTGGTAAAAGTTAAGGGAGGTTTAATGAATTTAACTTGAGTTAATTACATAAACCCCCGTGAATTGCATCTTGAGTTTTATTAATTATTGTGCTCTATAGTTGTTTATGGAACAATGAGGTGTTTCAGTATTTCTTATTCTACATAATATATTAATTTCTCAGCAATTTTTTAAAAAATCGAATGGGTCCCTCCACCCCCTCTCATATAAAAGAGAGAGTTCTTCAAATATGTAATATATTGGTTACATGTTTTGAGTTTCTGACTCTCTAGTCACGAGTCAAATACTCTAATATTAAGTTCCTCTAATTTCTTAGTATTCTTTGGACCATCAAAAGAGTCGGTGAACCGCACTCGAATAATCTCGGTTTATTCAATATTTGGGATTTGGGACATACGGATGCCCCGTGATTGGGAGGATCATAAGCTTAGCATCTCTTTGCACCGTGATTAACTGTGACTTGTTTGTCTTTAACAACATGTTGCTTTGCCCGCAGACAACGACGGCATCTCAACGAGCCCGCCACCCACGTGCCGCCGCCAGTGACGCGGAGCAAAGTGGAGGTGGGTGCCCACGTACAAACAGTACCGGGATCCGTGTACAAAAACCTCTCGGTCAGTTAGATGGACAACGTAACATGCGAAGTTGCTAGGCACGCGACACGTGCCACGGACGCGCGGTCCAGAAACCCCCACGCTTTGTTGCGATTTATTCAGCGACAGGAAGTCGAAGCCTTTAACTCAAAGAAGAAATAACATGAGACTTGACCATTTGCAAGAAATTAAAAGAAAAAAAAAAAAAAGGAGAAAAATGGGATGTTTGCCACGACACATATAAAACAGTTCTCCATTTTGAAGGCATGCAAAGGGGCTCTAAAAACTACTCAGATTTGACCTTTTGTAATTTCTTTGCTTCCTTCTTTCTCTTTCTTTTTTTGCTTCACTTTCTTTTGGGGCAGATACAAGTCTCTGTGATTTGTCATTCGATGCTGGCATATAGGTCTGTCAAGAAGTCAACTTCGAGTAGACACGGTAGGTATCAGATTCGAACCTGATTACCATTAGTAGATCGGACTTGACTATCCGCGGGTCCATAATAGTTGTTCTCACACGTCTCATTT